>JASDQU010402493.1:0-10770 GCA_032191745.1 Picea mariana | reverse complement strand
TGGCATACAAATTGGAGTTGCCTGCATCTTCACGAGTACACCCAGTTTTCCATGTTTCATGCTTAAAGAAGGTTATAGGTGACAAGATCCCAATTCAAACTATATTGCCAGAACTTGATGAGGAAGGAAAAATCATATTGGAGCCTGAAGCCATCACTGACACAAGAATTCGCCAACTGAGGAATAAATCCATTTCAGAGTATCTCATTAAATGGAGGAAACTATCGACTGAAGATTCCACTTGGGAAGATGAGTCTTTTATACAAAAGCATCCAGAGTTACTCAAGCATTGTGGACAACACTTATCTCAAGGGGAGGGGCATGTTAATCCATAATATTGGCTCATTACCCCTTGATTGGGGCATATTAGATTAGTAATGCTATTTTATTTATGTCAGCTTTAGGCCATTAGTTATATTTTAGATTAGTAATGTTATTTTAATTATGTTGGCTTTAGGCCATTATTTGTAATTATACCGCCTAGTCTCCTATATATACCAAGGAGACATTTTCATTTTGAATCATCTTGTACTTGAACATTTAAGTGGGGTAAAAGGAGGTTTCCCCCTCGAAGAGGCTTATTATCTGAAATTATCTCTGTTTCAAGGCATTGAGTACTTTTCCTGAGGTTTTTCCATGCTATATTGATGTTTGGTTCTTAACATCCAACTTATATGAGAGTGTAACCATCTCCTTTGAAGGAGAAATGAGGACTATACCAACCCCATAACCCTCCTTTCAAGATGAGCCATCAAAATTGATCTGAAAATGAAAAGATTTGTGTATAAAATTTTTCAACAGGAAAAGGTATGTGTCTTGGGCAATTGGATCAAGTTGTAAACACATACAATTATTGAGTTTTTACTTAAAATGAAAAGAAAAAATAGTCATAAACAACCATCAAAGTAAGCACATAACACAACAAACTGATAAAGGAGTTCACCCCTTTCTTGTGCTACATCTCCTAGTCCAGCTTTCAATGGATCATTTTCATTATATGCTCAACATTGTCAAAACAATGCTTTACAATGCTCATAATGAAAAATAGATGGCTCTAATGGCTCCAAAATGTCCAAAAACCCTTATTTGGGCTCTTTCTGCACCTGGTTTGGCAAACAAATGAGAAAAATATCATTCTCTGAAGTTTTTCCCAAAAAACTATTGTCTCTGCTCTCCAAAACGCACACACTATGCCAAAACTTGTCTCATGCTCTCCAAAACGCACACACTGTGCCAAAACTCATCTCATGCTCTCCAAACCTAGTTCCCGTAGACATTTTGGGTTGTGGGAGATTTTGGCGCGTCGTTAGAGCGACTAACTCCCTTTCCGATGGAGATTCCAGTCTCATGGCCCATGTGGCCAAGGTCTGAGCTAACTTCCCACACCCGCCAGCTAGTCCCCCCAAAAATACTTGCTATCGATCATATGGTTTTGGTTGTGGTTTGTGTGACCATGGCTGGGGATAAGCCCCGACCATTTTTCTGTCAAAACTCTCACCAATTCAAACTTTTATACATATATTTACATTATAGGTTAAGAACCAACTGGTGCCTGGGGCGATGGTGGCTTGGCCTATGTGAAGTATTTTTCCTATTGGAGGTTACGAGTTCGAACCCCGTGGAGCCAAACCAAAATTTTACATAACAAGGGGTTGCCATGTGGCACCCTGCAATAGGCCCAGCTCAAAATCCCAATCATCACCACCATGCCATGTGTCGACCACCGATTGGTCCATGTCAACATCTATCACATAACCTGCCCAGTCATGTTGCCTCGTCAACAATCTAGCCATGTCAACTATATGGTTGTACGATATGTTCATTCAGCTTCCATGTCAGCATGTACGGACTGTATAATCAACACATTTTGCCTGTTTGGGAAAATAGACAAAACTCCATATCTTTTCCATACAGACTTTGTTTGAGCCCATTCAAGTTGCGTTGGGATTTTGAGGATGAGATATACCCAATGAAACCATTTTCGAGCAATTTTGAACACTTTTATTTTTAAGCATTCTTGTATACCCTGGATCACTCCTCCCCATTGGGAATCTTTTGGACCTCCAAAAGATTATTTAATTCAATCTATAGATGAGGGTACAATTACCTCACCCTTCCAACCTCAATCCATTTAACTTTTCTTGGATTTGTGCCTTTGAGACCAACACAAGGGTACTCCACATTCCCTCGTTTTGATGTTCTTATATTTCTGTCAAGGATGGTATCTTGTTGCAATTATGAAAGATATTCTAGTGAGAAGTAATCTATTGAAGGAATATAAACATGCTCTCCTTGATCATCAATCAAAGGAGGCTCATACAATCTCAAATTCTCAACATTAACAACTACATACATTTGCATATAAGAAGGAAAATTCAAACGGAAGGCATTGTTACCAATTTTTTCAAGAATCTTAAAAGGTCCATTTCTGATTGGTTTCAACTTTTTACCTTCTCCTTTAGGCCTCTCTTTGATAATGTAAATCCAAACTTCATCTCCAACTTGGAAACTGTGATCAACAGGATGCTTGTCATGTCTTGTCTTGTACTTGGCTTGGCTCTTTTCCCATTGTTCTTGTACCATTTGATGCACTAATTGAATTTGTTCAATGGACTTATTTTCTCTATCAATGTCATAATTACCATCAATAGCAACATCCTTCCAAAAGAGAAAATCTAAAGGAGATTTTGGAAAATAACCAAAACATGCCTCAAATGGAGATGTTTGAGTCGATGAACGCTTAGCTCGGTTATAAGCATGTTGAATGTAGTGTAGGTGCTCATCCTAAATATTAGGATGTTTTCTACAATAACCATGAAGAAGATGTACCACTGTTCTATTCACCATTTCTATTTGACCATCATTTTTTGGATGGAATGTTGTGCTCTTTTTCAACTTGGTGTCCATGAGTTCCCTTAAGATTGACCAAAATTTCCCAGGAAATCAAGAATCTCAATCAGAAATAATGGATTTGGGAAACCCAAAATGTACCCATTCATGTTGAAAGAACATTTGTTCCATTTGTTCAGATGTAACCTGCTTCTTACAAGGCATTAAAACACACATTTTTCTGAAATGATCAACCACAACATAAAGATAGTCATGATTCTTTTTAGAAATAAGTAATCCTCCTACAAATTCCATGGAAATGCTTTCCCAAGAATAGGAAGGAACTAGAAGTGGAGTATACAATCCTAACTTTATGTTGCTAGGATTACTTGTAGCACATAAACAACGTCCTTTTACATATCATGCTACACTTTCATTCATTTTAGGCCAAAAACAATACCTTTGCAAATTAGCCATCGTATTTCCTACACCAAAGTGGCTAGAAATAAGAGAAGAATGTGCTTCCCTTATGATGTTGACTCTTTCATCCTGCAGAATACATAGCTTCCCAAGATGATACAAAATCATATCATGCACATGGTAATCCAATTCCTCAACTTGGTTAGAATGACAGAAAGTTGCATAAACCTATTTAAAATCAACATCTAAAGCATATTGTTCAACATAGCTCTCATGCATGATAGAATTGTGCTTAAGAATAAATGAAGTACTAACAATAGGCCTATAAATCATATCATCAACTTTTTTATAAATGCCTTTCTTATACCTAATAACCAAGTGTAATTGTTGTAGGAAACCCATCCATCTGAAGTGCCTTTCTTGTTGTAGCTTTGTTTGTGATTGCAATGATTGGAATGGTTGATGAACTGTGTGAATAATAGTTTCTTTTCCCAACAAATAGAGTTTCCATTTTTTCACACTTTGCACCAATGCATACAATTCCTTGTCATATGTAGGATAATTAACTACTGCACCATTAAAAGTTTCAGAATGAAAACATATGGGCTTACCATGTTGCATCAAGACTGCTCCCATGGCATAATTACTTGTATATGTTTGTTACTCAAATGGATGTCTTAAAATAGGAAGTGAAATAACTAGAGCTGAACCAATTTTCTCCTTCAATGCATCAAAATATTTTTGTTGCTCACCTCCCCATTGGAAAACATGTTTAATGCTTTTCACAACATGTAATGGAGCTGCAATGGAGGAAAATTTAGAAACAAAATTTCTCCAATATTGGTTTGCTCCCAAAAAGATTCTAACCTCTGTTACATTGTTGGGCTTGGGCCAATCTAAAATGAATTTCACCTTTGAGGGATCTATCTTCAATTGGACCACTCCAATAATATGTCCCAACTAAACTAATGAGGTCTTTCCAAACTCACATTTAGACATCTTTAAAAACAAATTTTCTTTCTTCAAGATATCTAATACTTGTTTCACATGCCTAACATGCTCTTCACGAGATTTTCTAAATACAAATATGTCATCCAAGTAGACAATTACACAATCATCAAGAAAATGCCTTAAAACATCATTCATAACTCTCATGAATGTTGCAGGAGAATTACAAAGCTCAAATGGCATAACCATCCATTCATACAAACCTTGTTTTGTTTTGAAAGATGTCTTCCATGTGTCTCCTTCAACAATCCTAATTTTATGATAACCACTTCTCAAATCTAGCTTAGTGAAATACGCAACATCTTTCAATTGATCAAGAAAATCATCAATTCAAGGAAGAGGGTAACGATTCTTTACTGTAATCTTGTTCAAGGCTTTGAAATCTACACACATGTGCCATGTACCATCTTTCTTTGGTACTAAAACAATTGGTGACCCACATGGCGATGTTCTTGGCATGATAACCCCTTGGTCAAGCAACTCTTGGTTTTTTTTTTTATTTCAACATTCTCCATGACTGACATTCTGTACATGCCAATGTTTAGAAGAGGAAAATATTGTTGCAATTGAATCTCATGTTGGATACCTCTTTTAGGAGGAAATCCTTTTGGCTCCTGAAATATCTCATCATATTTGTTAACAACCTCATATAAATCATATTTTAACTTTACATCACATCCTTGGAAAGCTTCTTTTTCAACATTGTCTTTGGGTTTGATCATCAAGAGTAAAAAATTCTTACTAGCATTGACTAATATCTTCATTTGTCCAACATTTACAAGTGACAAATTCAACTTCTTGGTATGTTCTCTAACAATGTACTCAACTCCATTTTTAAACAAATGATATTTTTTTTCATGACGATGAAAGATGACTCTCCTATCATATAAATATGGGCTTCCCAAAACAATACCACAAATATCCAATGGAATGACATCAAGCTCTACCTCATCTATAAAGTTTGCAGTGATGGAGAATCTGAGTTTACATCTTTTTGTCACATGCAATTTGGCATTGTTACATATCCAACCTAGAGGATATGGTTTAGGATGAGGAGTTGTTTCCAAATCAAATTTCTTGACAGTGTCTTTAGAAATGAGGTTTTCTTGTGATCCAGTATCAAATAGAATATCTATCTTGGTATGATTTGAAATAACCCTTATCTGGAAAATCTCTATTCTTTCTTTTTCATGTTGAGTTTCATTGAGGCTACTACTTGAAGAACTAGTACTAGCAATAGAGTCCTTACCTTGAAAACCCATGGCTGTGATTTTTGTTTCATCTCTAGAATCAGATCCTAAATCATGTTCTGTAGTTGCAACAGTCTTTGGTTTCCCTTTATCATTGAACTTTTTGGGTCTCATTTTAGGATGAAGTTTCCAACAGTGGTCTTCATCATGGCCATCTTTTGAACAATGTTTACATGAGATTTTTTCTCCCTCTTTCTTGACTGAAGCATTCTTGCTTCATTTTCCTTTGAATTTCCCTTTTCCTTTGTCTCCATTATAAAATGGCTTCTTTCTACCCTCTTGAGGAGAATTATTTTCTCTTGCTTCTAAATGAGTTTCCTGCACAAAAACTTCATCTAGATTTGTAGGTTTAAGCATGAGAATTGTGTGTCTCAAATAGCTATGCAATCCTCCAATGTATTTGTGTAAAGTTTCTTCAGAAGATAAATCTATACCCAAAATCAAAGCTCTTCTCCTAAATTCTTGAGTGTAGATTTGCACATTTTTCCCTTTATCTTGCCTAAAGTTTTGCCAATCCATGATATCTTTCTGCATGCATGCTAATGGATAAAATTTCCTTTTAATTGCAACAATAAAATCATTCCAAGAGGATAAAACTTTACCATGTTTCTTCATTTCGTCTTGAGTTTTGGCTTCCCACCAAATGAGTGTTGCACCTTCCAATCTAAGAGAATCAAGATGAATATTAGTTTCATCATCCTATATTCTTTGTATCCTACAATACACTTCAATTTCACGAATCCAATTATTCAATTTCTCAGCATTTACTTCTCCATTTTACATAGAAATTCAATCTTAAGCTTAATCAAATGAGTTTGTGGAGGAATTTTACCATGTTCTTTTGGAGAATTAGAGATGGTTGTGAAATGGTAGAAGAAGTGGAAGATGGAGGTGAAGGAGGTGGAGTGTCACCATTTCCTCTATTTCCTTTTGGAGTTTTATCACCATTACCTTCATTACCTTTTGGATGATTTGAGATTTCTCCTTGCAACCTTGCATTCTTCTCTTCATATAAAACTTTCACCATTTTTGTCATATCATAAAAGGATTTTCTAAAAGTTTCCTCTTCTGAAGTAGGAATTTCATGACTCTCCTCATGATTCACACTTGGTGAATGTCTCCTTGAAACTTGAGGTGATTGAATTGTTCTCCTTCTTGAAATTTGAGAACTTGGCTCCAAATGTTTCTTTTCTCCTCTTGTGAGCTTCAACCTTGTAAGCATAAGAAAACATAACACTTGCAAATAAATCAAACCTTCAAAAAACTTTTCTCTGATACCAACTGATTTGAAAATGAAAAGGTTTGTGTATAAAATTTTGCAAGTGGAAAATGTATGTGTCTTGGGTAATTGGATCAAGTTGCAAACACATAAAATAATTGAGTTTTTACTTAAAATGAACAACAAAAACAATCATAAACTACCATCAAAATAATCACATAACACAAACAAATGATAAAGGAGTTCACCCTTCTTTTGGGATACATATCTTGGTCCAAATTCCAATGGATCATTTTCATTATATTCTCAAAAGTGTTAAAATAGTGCTTACAATGCTCAAAATGCAAAATAGATGGCTCCAATGGTTATAGAATGTCCAAACACCCATCTCTGGGCTCTTTCTGCACCTGGTTTGGAAAAACATTGAGGAAAATATCCTTCTCTAAAGTTTTTCCCAAAAACTTATTGTCTCTGCTCTCCAAAATGCACACACTATGCAAAAACTTGGCTCTTTCTCTCCAAACCTAGCTCTTGCGCGCATTCTGGGTTGTGGGAGATTTTGGTGCATTGTTAGAGAGACCAATGCCCTTTCTGGTGGATATCCCGGTCTCATGTCCCATGTGGCTAGGGTCTGGGATAACTTCCTTCACCTACTAGCTGGCCCCCCAACAACTTCGCGCTATTGGTCATATGGTTCGGGTTGTGGTTTGTGTGACTAGGGATGGGGCTAAGCCCCGACCCTTTTTCTGCCAAAACTCATGCTAGTTCAAACTTTTATACACATATTGCCACTATAAGTTCAGAACCAACTAGTAGGTAGGCTGGTGGCCAAGCCTACACGAGGTATTTCCCTTTCCAGAGGTCACAGGTTCGACTCCCAGAGAGCCAAACCAAACTTTTACACAACAAGGGGTTGCCACGTCGCACCCTGTAGTAGCTCCACCTCAAAAGCCCAGACACCACCACCATGCCATGTGTCAACCACCAATTGGTCCACATCAACACCTAAAATATCACCTGCTGAGACACGATGCCTCCTCAGCATCCCAACCACATCACCTCTATGGTTTTATGGTCTGTACAGTCAACTTCCACGTCAACCTATAAGAACTGTACATTGAACACATTTTTCTTGTTTGGAAAAACAAACAGAACTCCATATATTTTCCATACATACTTTGTTTCAACCTGTTCAAGTTGCGTTGGGATCATGAGGACGAGATCTACGCAATCAAACCATTTTCGAGAAATTTTGAACACTTTGATTATTGAGCATTTTTATCCCCTGGATAAAAAATACATCTTCCATACCTTGTTCCCCCGATCGGTCAGTGGCTGATTTCTACATTTGCTGACTGATATTTCTGGTGCATCATCATTTATATGGAAAATAGATGACCCAATTTCATCCTTAACAACATAAATGGGATGGTTACTTGGATTATGATGATCAATGACAATATATGCCAATATGACCTCCCTGTATAACCTCCTATGTTCCCCTCCAAAGACAAGAATGGTTGCATATGTAAGATCCATCTGTAGGGATCCTCCAACTTTCTTGGCCCATGTCCTGGAAAAAAGCATACCAAACTTGGAGGGTATGTTAGCTACAACAATAGCCATCACTACACTTTTCATGGGTAGTTGAGAAAAAGAAACCAACAGATATTTAATTAGTCCCAAGCATTTTACCTTTTTAGATTCAAAGAAGTAAAGATCCTGGTATGGCTTGGTGATATTTAGTCCTAGCCCTTCCATTACAACTTTAGGCATGACATTATGAGTGGCACCTGAGTCCATCAAGAAATTACACAATATTTTGTCATGGACATTCAAGGATATGTAAAAGGGTAGAGAAGCATCGAACCCATCTTCAATGTGTGGGACCATAGTAATGGAAAGGTTTTCATCCTACAAGTTGATTATATCATATGTCATAGCATAAACATGTGAGTTCAAAACCTTTATAATAGATTTCTTGAACGGCTCATTTTTCAGAAATTCCCTTAAAGCTACAAGGATATTTATTTTGCTCAACTCATGCTCTATGCTGAAATATATTGGTTGTATGTCTTCTTCTTTTACTTCAGGGGAAATAGGCTTAGATGGAAGAGGTTGATCAAATTTTTTTTATGTGCCCTTGCTCGAGCCTTGTTTGGGAGGAAGATCTAATTTTTTATTCTGAGTAGGGGCATTTACTTTGGGGCATTTACTTCTTTTGGGGATGACTTTGAAAATTTTCCTCTTCCTTCACCTCATCATCAAACTGGCTAGACAACTGTGATATTTCATAGTCCTATTATGTTAGGTGACTAGGATAAAGATCACTCTCATTGAATAGTACAACAACATTGTCTACAACATCACTTTCTACATCCATATCTTCAATCTCATTTTTCTAGAAAGGAGGTACAACTCTTTGATCCTCAACATTTCTCCTCTCTCTCTACATGATTTGAGGAGCATTATTAAACTTTCTAAATTGATTTTTGTTTTTGTTTCTAATATCTTGATATGGCCTATTTGGTTGCTTCAATTCCCATTTAAGCTTGGATATCTCTGAAGTTAGGAATTTCAAAGTGTTGGTGATCTCTTCTAACTTTGGGTCAAATTATGTTGGGTTGGAAGAGGAAAAACACTCTTCCCTCTGCTTCTTTTTATCCCTATCTGATTTATTCTTTAATTTTTTTGATGCTAGGATGTTGGACTCAACTTCAATAGGTGGACCTTCTCTACCTCAATAGAAGAGAGAATTATGAATCAAAGGAATTTGAAAATGTGATCTTGGATGAGGCTTCAGTTGGATTAATGTCATCATGAATATTTTTATACCTTTTGTTGAACCTCTTTGTGAAATATGAAACAGACTCCCCACTCTTCCTTCGTAAATCCCCAAACTCGGTTATGTAATACAAATAGTCTCTCCTATCCCCCCATTGTTTCATAAAGGTCTCATCCAATGCATCAATTCCTGCGATGGAATCTGGAGCTAGGCCATGAAACCACTTCCTTACCTCTCCATACACACTCTACACAAACAACCTCATCCATACATCTACATGTTCAATGTTAAAGTTGTCTACAAAAATATAAAATTCCACCAAATTTTCTTCAATATTCACTTCTCCCTCACCATTGTACCTTGGTAGATGTTTCATGTAGTCACCTATGGGGAAGAAATTCAAGTTTTGGGGTAGCACCAAAGGTGCATACTTGGTTGTAATGATGGCCTCCATCCTATTGACAACCATGTTTGGGATAACTGACCTCTGAGGCTGAGGAGGAGTTATGTGTGTGGCTGATGGAGGAAGGAGATGATGAAGTATAATTTGAGATAGGGGATGTCTGAGGATTGATTACAAGGGGGTTTTGAAAATGATAACCTCGGGCTACTTATGGTTGTGGATAGAGGCAAATTTTTCAGTAGTGACCTTGCCTTTGGATGGAAAGGGGTATCTTTGAGAAATGGTAGTCTTACTTAATTGTCTCTCTGAATTAGGGTTGGTTATGTCACCATTAATATAAAGGTTGAATTTGGGAGTTTTAGTAGGCTCAAGATTTGATTTCTTGGATCCTTTTCAGGGAGCCAGAATTCTTTACGAGGTTTGTATTCAGTGGAGATGCTAGGTGAAATATGGCAGTCACCTTCGTGCTTGATATTTGTTCACCATAAAACATATCTTATCATTTTTTTCCTCCTATAGAAATGTATTTCGTTACTTCGTTCCCCAACAACGACGCCATAAGATGTTGGTACTAAAGTATGCACCTGACTTGTTAAGAACCCAATACTGAATACAAAATCACCATAACAGATATACAAGAACAATATGCAAAATCTCCTTTATTACCATCAAACCCTTGAGGTAGGGAAACACCATACAATGGATCCTATTATGAAAGGGATCCTCTCCTGTTCACTTGCCTCTTCGAGGGGGCAACCTCCAAATGAGCTTCAGCTTCAAATACAATAATTCTCTTCATATCCCATTACATTGCTTAAGCCCCTTTATATAGTGCTACCATCACCTAAGAACATTC
>JASDQU010402492.1:0-10826 GCA_032191745.1 Picea mariana | reverse complement strand
AGTCTTTTGTACATCACAGCATCTCGTCCTGATATAATGCAAGTTGTTGGAATGGTAGGTCATTATCAATCTGCTCCTAAACAAAGTCATTTGGTAGCCATCAAAAGGATATTTAAATACTTGAAGGGAAAAATGACTTATGGTCTGTGGTATTCTAGAAATCAGAATTTCTAGTTAACTGCTTATTCAGATGCAGACTGAGCAAACTGTGTTGATGAGAGAAAAAGCACCAATGGAGGAGCATTCTTTTTGGGTGACTCATTAGTTGCATGGATTAGTAAAAAGCAAGGATCCATTTCATTATACACTATAGAGGCAGAATACATTGCTGCTGCTACTTGCTGCACACAAATTTTATGGATGATACAAACTCTTGCAGATCTGAAGGTTACTTACATTGATCCCATTCCAATTCATTGTGATAACACCAGTACCATTAGTGTCTCCAAGAATCCTGTTCTTCATTCCAAGACTAAGCANTCTACAGAACAGATTGCAAATATATTTACAAAACCATTAGCAGCAACCCCTTTTGGATATCTTCATCAAAAGTTGGGGGTTATAACTTCTTGTGTCTAATCTGTTCACCTGGTTAGGGGGAGTACTTATTGAATATGTGGTGTATTTCCAATATGCTTATAGTTAACAGGGGGAGTATGTTTTGCAACAGATCAGGGGGAGCATGTTTCTTCTTTGACATTGATGTCAAAGGGGGAGAAAAGAGTTCGGGAGGAGAGTCTGAATGCCTGTGGGTGCTTGAGTTTCCATCAATACCAAAGGGGGAGAAGGTTGGCAAATCTTTAACAAACAGCGCATGCTTGTATACTTGTCATTGATGGCAAGTACAATAGTGAAGATGGCATGAGTACATAAAGTATGAAATAGATGGGCATTATGAGAAGGCGCTGCAGGAAGGATTTGTAGGGTTTGGTCATAACAGATTCCATATGATGTAATGCATCATCTTTTCCTTTTCAACTAACGAAATCTTTCAAAGCTATTACTGTCGTGTCCGGCGCTCATGGTTACCGGAGTTTTAGGCTGGAATGATGTCTCTGGAGGGGACACGAGTTGTGCCAGATACATGGAAAGGACTTGTTCATGTAGCTAGGGGAGATGAGGGTTTGTTGCACTTTCAATGGCTTAATTGAACAAATAATGTGGTAGAAGTTGATCAAATTGTATTTCCAGATGAAGCTGTATTTGAAAAGGTCCAGGAAACCCCCAAGCGAGTGTACATTTTTTAAATTCAAGGAGGATGATCGCAAATTCTTTTTCTGGATGCAGGTTCCCGATGACCATCAGATCAAGTGTTGATCGGGACTGTTGATCTGGAACGTCAACTCCATTTCGGAGTTTCACGACTCACGTCTTGGAGAGGCAAGAAATATGACAATTGAAATCATGATATGTGAAATCGCGATTTAATCGCAGTCGTCAGATCAAGGTTGATCTGGACCGTCGACTCCATTTCGGAGTTTCGTGACTCGCAACTTGGAGAGGTAAGAAAAAAAACTGTCGAAATCGCTATATGCGAAATCGCGATATGTGAAATCACGATTTAATCACAACCGTCAGATCAAGGTTGATCTGGACCGTCGACTCCATTTCGGAGTTTCATGACTCGCAACTTGGAGAGGTAAGAAACAAAACCGTCGAAATTGCAATATGAGAAATTGTGATTTAATCCCAGCCGTCAATTCATGATGAGTTTTGGACCATTGATCTGAGCTCCAACCTGGAGCTTCGCCTATCATGACTTGGAGAAGTAAGAAACAAAACCATTGAAATCACGATATGTGAAATTGCGATTTAATCCCAGTCGTCAATTCACTATGTGTTTTGGACCATTGATCTGAGCTCCAACTCGGAGCTTCGCCTATCGCAACTTGGAGTGACAAGGACCTCTATCGAAGGAATCGCGAGATGTGAATTCACGATGAGATCTGGACTGTAGACTCATCAAGATCGTGGATCGTTGATCTCAGCTCCATCTCAGGGTTTCGGGGATCACGACTTGGAGAGTCGAGATGCTTCATCTCCAGACTCACGAAAGGCGAATTCACGAAAAATATTTTTTGCATAAGTGTTTGGTCATGGCCATGGTCATATAGAGGAAGGAGCTAGTGCAGAAAAGATTTGTATTAGAGCTTCGAATATCACGACATGAAGTGTCGAGGCACTTGGCCACAGGATTGTCGAAATGCCGAAACCTGATTTAAAGGCAAGATTAATAAAATTCATCCAACGGTGCATATAAACTGGAATATGATCGAAGGGTTACTGTTCTCTCTCACGGTTAACTCCTCAGTTATGAATCTGTTAGCGATACAGACTCATGATTGTCGATCGGATGGCGTTTTAGTTGCTCAAACGGTTGTTTTTCTTTTGCCGAAGGAGATGCGAAGAAGAACTGATGTGGGTGTGTGTATAAAAGAAAACGATACAGACAGTGCGGGGTTGGTCATCCTAGATGAAAAATGAATGAAACTGTAAGAAAGGGAAAATCATAGAATGCACAATGTGAGACTGAGAATATGCGTAGTGTGAGATAAAACTCAGAGAAGAGTAACAGATGACGAAAAGACTTGGATCATAGTAGAATGACAGAACAAGTTGAAGCAGAGCAGATTTGCAGAACAGACAAAGGAAGAGAAGAATTGTAGAACAGTTAGAAGAAGACCAGATTTACAGAACAAAGAAAGATTGGTAAGAATCAATTTATCTGTGTAGTTGTCTGTTTATTTATTCATTCATATTCTAGGGTGGTTGGGAGGTGCTAGGGAGGACTATTGTCCTCAGAGGTTCAAGTGGGAGCTTGAACACAGGGAATTGTAACTTCCATCTGGTTGCAGCCAAAGAAACCAGGGTGGTAGGGTGGTGCAAGGGAGAACAAGTGTTCTCTGTTATATAGGTTGGAGCCTGTGTAACTCGAAGTTGGTGCTTCCATCCAGTTGGTGCTGGAACATTAGGGGAGTTGGTGCTTCCTTCTAGTGGGTGCTAGAGAAACAAGAGAGTCGATGCTCTCAAACAAGTTGCAGCTTGTAAAACAGAGGTAGCAGCCTCACATTGAATTGGTGCTCAATTATAGATGATGTATAGAACTTAAAAGACTGCCTATCATTTCGAAGAAGAAGAGGTTTTCTCCCTTTATGGGTTTCCTCGTGAAAATCTATCTCTGTGTATACCTTATGTGTGACTAATGCTCTTTACTTTTACTGTCCATATGCTATATAATGTTGATGATCACTTGAAGAAAGATTAAGAATATTTTAATAGACTTAAAATTGTTTAAGCTCAATAACAATTGATTCACCCCCCTCCCCTCTCGGTTGTCTTAGTAATTTCAACATGCCTCTACCTCGGTGAGACTTCATCTTCTTCGCAGCTATTGTCGAAAGGGTCGGTAGTTAGAGTTTTGTTGGTGCGTTGTTGTAGCGTTGAACCCTGGGTCTGCCCCTGTGCCGACAAATGGTTCTGTTGCCAGGACCTGAAACTGTGTTTTCTGGGAACTGAGGAAGAAGAAGCTTTATGCGAAGATCTGAACTGAAACTACGAAAGATCTGCGTGTATATCTGTCGCTCTAGTGCACAATATTCTACTTGACCTGTGAAGATCTGTGCTAAGAGGAAGGGTCAAATATGAAGAAAAGAGGTCAGATCTGAAGAAAAGAGGTAAGATCTGGGAGCTTTGTTCCCTGATAAAGGTGAAAGTGAGACTAAAAAGGTAATATCTGCAAGATCCGTGCTCTGATAAAGGTAAAAATAGTGAAAAGTTTTAGATCTAAAAGCTTTGTGCTCTGTTGAAGTAAGATAAGTGGAAATTTTTGTTTCTAAAGTATGAATCTAGGTATGTTTGATAAGATTTGTCCTGGCTTGAAAACTAGGGCATTGATAGATGAAAGAATATTTGATATGAGTAGATCTTATAAGAATAGTGAAAGATATGTTATACCTATGCATAGAGAGAATGTTTGGACTAACAAATCGATGCAGGATCCTAGAAAGAATTTTTTGCAGGTTAACTACCATGATTCTAGTGCGCAATACAAGAAAGGATGGGGATCATTTAAGAGAAAGAGAGGATTAACTCTTTGTTAAAGTTGTATAAGACCGGGACATCTTGCTAAGGAATGCCCTGGTAAAAGACTTGGTTGTCTTTGTTGTAATGCTATGGATCATGAAGTATTGGATTTCCCTAGAATGATTGCTAAAGTTGAAAGGATGAATATGAGACAAGAATACCATGAGAAAGATCAGGCAAATAAGACCATGTCAAACCCTAGAAAGAATCATAGAAAGTATTGTTGCAGATGAAAGAAACCCTGAATGACCACCGACATGTCAACTTATTCGAGATCTTCAAAGAAAAAGAATGCCTAGAAGCAAGAATAGGAGACTTAGACATTGACTATATTTTGGATGAAGAAACAAAGGTAAATACTATGACAGAAAGAACTTGGGAAATTCTAGGAAAGCATGCTATGATTCCTTCATTGGGAGGAATATGATTATTTAGAGGAAAGTTGATAAATCTATGTGGAAAGATCACCTAGATATCTATGATTTCCAATGGAACTTCGACAGAAGAATATTTTGAGATTGTTAAATTTATTGAGAAAAACGCTCCATTTTCTATGTTACTAGGAAAACCTTGGATTGAAAGAGATCGGGCCAGAAGGAAAGAAGAAGAAATCTTAGAGCAGAAGAAGCAAGAGTTAAAAGATTTCATGACTAGGAGGATTGATATATGAGACTTGGAAGCATGGTGGGAACTAGTGCTTCCTGCCAATTTTGTGATAGCGAAGAGAATATATCGTAGAGGTAGGTCCATCACATCTTTAATGATGATCCTTCCCCCTACCAAGCATGACCCTGGTACACAATACTGGGCAACATATGCCTCTGTCGGTTGTGGAGTAGACCGATGTCCAAACAAAATAATGGGTGCTCCCTTCTTCGAGAGCCCGTCAGGAAATACACATCGTCAATGTCAATCTCAAGCATGTGAGATCCTATCTGGAACGCTTTCTCATCGTTGTCCCATAACCCGATCAGATACTCAAGTAAAATGAATTCTTTTCTCATATTTTGTAGCTTGAAGTACTTTAGCAAACCGCAGTTTCATAGAGATTCCCTCGCTTGAGGGTATTGTAAGGCATCCATATCGTCGAATTCATGTTCTGTTTCCTTCCATTCAAACATGTTGGCTAGTGCAAACCTGCAAATTCATAAAATTATGACATTAGCCAAGTTTGAAGAAAAGAAATTGATTTTTCATAGCCTAAAAACCATTTTTTTTTTTTTACTTTTTTGCCCAATGCTCCCTGGAAAGAAAAAATAGAGTGCTAGCACTCCCTTAGAGGACATACCAGGGTGTTGAAACCTCAAACAATGCCCCCCTTGATTACTTAAGGGAGCGTTGATCTTGTTTGACTCTTTAGGGCTTTCCAAGGAGCCCAAGCTCATGAAATAAAGGATGGAATTAAACAAAAATACATGCAAATGAATGAGAAAGTACAGACTACCATCCTTATCCAAACGAAATCACGAATGGTCATTTGTATCTCCCACAGTTGACGCCAAAAAATCACTCCAAAGGGGGAAAAACTCAAAGAAAAAGGAAAATGGTAAAACAACAGGTGAGAATGACTTGTTTTTTCCCTAATTGATTTTTAATATGTCCAAATTAAGTCATTTACACCCCTTTTTCACATTTATAATATTTTATTTTTGAGTTTTTCTGAATTATTGTCGATTTTTAAAGAAATTGTTGACATTTTTTCCTAGAAAATCTTGATCATGCAGGAAATTACAGAGCAGAGTTTTTTTTTATGACCTTGTGACGTTATTGAGAAAACTTCATCATACTTCGAGCTCATTAAAATATGAAGATACGTCTTTTGGGCAGTAGATTACCCCTTTTTCAGTCCCAACAGACTAAATACAAAAAATGAATGCTCTAGTCAATCTCGGATAAAAGAGTTCTCCATCATATTGTTTTATACTTTTTCGGACCTCGGAGACTAAAACCACGAAAAAGGACAACCTTAGAGTCTTCTTTAAGTTATTTTCAAACTCCCTAAACATGAAAAACAACTGAGTTTTCCTTCTTTGGACTCACAAAATTACACACTGAAGGGCCCATCTGGGGATGAACCCTTACTTCTTCCAGTTCGTTAAATAAAGGAAGAAGAAATTACCAAAGGTGAGTTATATCAAGCATGTGTTACCCTCCTCGAGCTTGTTAAATGAAAAATATGTACTCATCTATTTGGATGGGGGAAAAATTGAAGGAAGTGGGTCAAGTTTCTTGAGATTTTTTAAGGAACCTCTTATGTTCTCCCCTGAACACGACACTTGTTTTCACTTTACCATACACTTGGATAATCCATTAAGCCTCCGCAATGAACTAATTCTATGAGTGTTTCTACTCCTTTGGCCCATCCAAAGAATGCCTCAACACTCGCTGCATTATGTTTTGGTCCACTCTGAGTTTATGTTGCCAAGTGTTATGTCGTGACTCGGTGTTCAAGGGAAGTCTTCGCCTCAAAAGTCATCCATCTACAATGTTACCAGTTCCCATACCCCTTTCAGTCCATTTTCATCTACTATATCTTATCACCTTCCTGTGACGAGTTTCGTGTTGATTGATGGGGGATACATCAATGCCCTCCTTCAAAGAGTATTTTCTTGTCGACTTCATCAAATTGTCCAGGAAATAGACTTAGGAACACATCAGTACCTTGGGACTCGCATACCTCAAAGGAAGGCCTCCTCACATTTGGTAGTGTGTATGCATCAATGCCCCTAACTGAATGATTCCATGAATGTTCAACTTCAACTCATTTTTCACATTCACTGGATTGTGCTTTAAAAGTACCTTGAGAATCATCGACATAAATGGTGATTTATCTCGCACTTTTTAATGATATACCTCAATGACTGGTAATCAAGTGACTTATGTCATGTTCGACATCAAATCATCTATTCACATGGAAAGAATCATACTATTATAGGATCGAGACAAAGACCCTGGGTTGAGTATTCATCTGCATATACACTTTTCCCAGGTTGCAATGGTGATTATCCGACTGATATACATGTTTTAACATAGATCCACTTTGTATTGGTCTGTGTGTATGTTCTTATCACATCATAGCTCCACTATGTATTATTTTGTGGCTGCAATCAAGTCAGTTCATAGAGAGATGGATCCACATTGTATCTTTGGTCACCATCTCCTTAGTCAATATCATCATGGATACACAGTGTATTTATTAGCGGTCGTGCTTTGATTCATTTGTATTCCAAGCATAGGTATGCTTGTCTCGAGAATGGAACACATATTAACATTGTTTGATGGTTGTATGCAGCTTCTACCAGGTTCTCCAACTCCATACCCCTGATTCGAAGAATCTACAAAGTGTTTTGTCCATCAACATTCCTTTTCTAACTTCACACTTTGGGGGATAATCTGTTACACATCAAAATTTGTAGTATACCTAGGGAGGTAATATGGGGTACCTAGGGAGGTACCCAATGGGAATGTGGTTATGTATTATTAGTGGAAGTCATTTAATATATGATAATGTGGTCATTCAATGTAAGGTGGACTAGGTCCACTATATTAATAAAGGCCCACTATGGTAGTTAAATGTAATAAAAGTGAGAAGGCTCTCTAGAAGGTTCCTAGGAGATAGATAGAGCTATATAAAGAAGTGTAAGCAATGTAATGAGATATAGTGAAGAATATTGTGAATGTATCAAGCATTGCTTGAGGAGTGCATTCCTTCCTTGAGGAATAATATATGGTGTTACCCTACCTCAAGGGTTTTGACTATTTCTTGTGTTCAGTATTTTGGTGAATGGTTTGGTTATTTCTTGTTAATATTGTGGGTTTATTATGAAATTTATCTTCATATTATTCAAGTATTTAACAAAATTCCTCACTTCGACAGTGCCACATTTTCATTGTCATAAGTGTTACACTTTTTGTTGCAAGTATCATAAGTGTCACATTCACTTTTCCTAAGTGTCGCATCTCTAACAACACCATGAAAACACTTGCTACAACCCCTAAAACATGTTATAAGAAGAATCCCCATCATCTAATAGTCGAAACAAGTGTTTTTACTAGGGAATTACTCATCTTGGTAAATTTTTGGAAGATCAGCGCTCACCTGCTCATACACAGGGAGTGCTAGTGCTCCTTTTCCATCTCAAGGGGAACATTGCAGTGCTCTGTTACCCATTTTAAGGGAGCGTTGAGTTGGTTGAGGAAATCTTGGAAGGAATCCCACTTTCCTCTAAAGACAACTATGGATGGATTGGGTTAGTTTGGCTCGAATCTAACTCCAAGGTTGCATATAAGGAAGATATTGCAACTATTGGAGCTATATCCTCTACTAATTCCAAATATACCCAAATTAGTTGAGCCTCTCAAAGCCTATAAATGGAGGCGTTCCCATGGTGAAAAGGGAGAGAAAATCAACAAAGAATTTTTATTTTGATTATGGATATTTCGAATAAGGGTTGGATGAGGAGGACTTGGAGAGGCTGCTACAACATCATATGAAGATTGTAAGTTTCCTTTTGAATTTCTCATCTAATACACTTGGCCTATTTCCTTCAAGTATGTGGTTTCATGTGCTTGTCTATGTTTAATTTGATTTGCATAGATGAATTTGCTTTGCCTAATCCATTAGAGCAGAAGGAATTCGGTTTTTTCTTGTTGTTCATTGCATGTATTGATTTGTGCCAGAAGTTGGATCAATCTTGCGGATAGGATCAACTAGGACAAACATCGTAAACATAGTACATCCTACTTTACATTCTCCTCTCTTTTTCGATAAGGAAAATGAGTTTATAGGAATGGTAGTGTCCAAATGATTGTTTCTGTCTTGGTATAGGGGTCAGTAATCTAAGGGAAATTTCACCTGTCTGTAGGAGAATATTTCCGTAACACCTAGAAAATATGAAGACTACAAAAAATAAGAATTTTCCCCAAAACTAATGAATATGCCTCTGAAATTCCCTTGCTTTTGAAATGAACTATGATCCCTGGAAAACATGTCTCTAATATCTGTGAACGTTGTCTCTAAGTACTAACTTGATGAAATCTAGTCGGCTCTTAACCCTCCACTTGCATAGGAAAATATGGGGGTTAATAGGCTCAAATTTTTTTATGTATCCACAAGAGAGCTCGTGCTAAGTAGATCTAGTTGTAAATAAGGTTAAACTATATATAGAATTTGAGTTTGTGATCATGCTAATCCAATATTTCAAATTTTTCTCAAGTTTAAATATCTCAATGTAATTATAATCATTACCTCGTATTAATATTTATTGTGCAACACCCCGACGATAATTAATTAAAACATAAGGAATGCATTATTTCATTTGCATACTAATATTAAACCCAAGGAAAAACTACCATGTCTTACCTAATAGTCTATTTTATCCAAATCCATATTTTGGTTGACTTTCAACGGTTCCTAGTTAGAGCATACCCTTCTTAAGTATTATGTCTTTCTTGGTTTCATTAAATAAAATCACACTTAATCATCAAAATCACAAATGAGCTTTCATTTTGCATGCTTGTAATTAATAGATACATAAATTACTTACTCACCATCTTGTTGCCATATCTTGTTACATTATTTATATTCAACATTTAACGAACATAAAACTTATAAAGCTTTAAAAGGTCAAAGGTCACTATAGTTGGATTATTTGACATTTATACCATCATATAGTTAATAATAATTCAAAGGAAAAACCATATGCAATAGTCCATCACTTGTATGTTTCACATGTTATGCTAGTCATAAGCATAATAAACACATGTTATCATTGACATAGGATTCATGACAAATAGAAATCTTAAATTCCACATTCCACTTTGGCATTCACACATAAATCTTAATATTTATCTTTACATTCTTCAAGTGAGCTTGACATCTACAAGCTTAAGAAAACATTGACACTTTGGCCAATTTCTTACTAAGAAAGTATATTTATCAATTTAATTCTAAAGTCATAAAAACTTATTATTAGTCCGTGTCAAAGGCTTGGGACTATAGCAATGAGTTTGCTATTGATTTGACATTAATTTGTCTTTTATTTTAAATTTATGTGCGAAATGTAATGTTTAACTTAAGAAAACAAATATATATTTTTTAATATAACAAAAATATTTATTTTTCTTATCACTAATTGGTTAATATATTTCAAGTCTTATTGCTACCTTCACGTATTTCAATACTTAAAATTAATTATATAATCAATAAAATTCATTATAAATACCATCACACATCACACTGAATTTTGTGTGCCCACTTGTTATTATTATATTTATATATTATATTAATGATAGTGTGTCTCTGTACAGCTTGATATATTAAGGGAATTGTTGTTATACGTATTCCAAAATTTTAGTCATGAGTACATTAACAACCAGCCCCCATTAATGAAAATAATCCAGCACTTACGAACAATCTCCATTATAGCAATAATAATTAATAATTATAATAAAAAGTATTATTTATAAATAGCATGTTAGTGCAGGTGTTCAGAGTGAATGAATCCATATTAAATATAGGTAGGTAGGTCTATGTGTACAGTGAAGGAATCCATACTAAATGTAGGTAGGTCGGTCTATGTGTAGGTAGGTTTACCGTATATCTATGCTGAAGATTATTAGCACTATTAGCAAGATCTAAAGTCTGTGAATTATGCGTTAGCTTAAGATGACATATAATGAGAACGAGAACATGAATATCTCTATATAAAATTATGTTTTATTTTTTATTTTATTAATTAAAA
>JASDQU010402491.1:0-10753 GCA_032191745.1 Picea mariana | reverse complement strand
GGAGGGAATGTTAGGGACCTAACCCCCTAACCTCTAATGTAGGTAGAATAATATACTTTCCATGTAATAAAGGTCGATACTAGTTAATAAAGCATATTTAATAAATATGAACAAGTCAATGTAAGAAGACCTAATAGAAGATTCAACTTCTAGAAAGATCTTCCAATAGAATGTTCTTTAGAAGATAAAATTAGTATAAATAAGAGTAGAAGGTATGAGAGGGGCATTTCTTGAGAATTATTGTAATAGAGCACTTCTCTGCTGGAGGTTTTCCCCTCAAAGAGGCAAGTGAACATTGTTTCCTATCAATAAAGGTATTATTCTAGTGTTGTGGTTTCAACTATTGTGTTGTTCCACTGTTATTCTCTTCAATATTTATGTTTTCAACTATTATAATAGATCTGATACCTTACAGAACTATTGTGCTCTTTCCTAAAAGAATTTTTACCAACAATTCTTTCTTCTGTTCTTTTCTCATCATGAGACCTGCGAATTATTGATCTACTCATTTTTGTCTCCTTATCCATATTCTTTTCTATTTTATCCAGGCTCTACATCAATTTGACATTGAAGTCATCTTGTTGTGCCTTGGCACTCATAAGCCTTTCATTACCATCCTTATAACTCTAGACATCTTTCTATAGTACTTTTACAATTTCTACCAAGTTCATGTGCTCCCCCTTGGATTATGTACCATCGGAATCTAAACCAACATATAGATCCCTAAATTCATCGTCGGGACTATAAGTCCTCCACACATCTTTCTCTTAATCGATGATAATTATGAAAAATATGAAGACAAAAAGATTTGTTAGGTGACTTCAAGCAACAACTACATGAATCCTTTCTCTCATATTTCTTGGATGATCTTAACATTCCAACTCTAGTGCATCACAACTATTGCACGCATACCAAGTCTATACTGTGCACCAATAGTTTTCCGCGTAAACTAAACACTACACTAAAGAACGCCAATACTTAGTGCACACATCTATTCATTTTATTTTCTAGCCCATAGAATTCTAGTGTTGAACCAATGGCTTTGATACCAATTTGTAACATCCCCAGCCACCCAGGTTGGGCCATGATACTACATAAAACATTTTGACCAAGCTCTGGTACCAATTTGAAACATATCCAGTTTCCCATTGAGTTCCATTACCAGCTTACACATGCTCTGATACCACAATGTAACATCCCCATCACTCTGTTGAGCCATGTTACTCCAAAATTTCACTATGTGGTTTCAACTTTGTACATAATCCATGTAATTTCACTTGAAGGAACATGATTAGACCAAGATTGATTCACGCTACACAACTTTTCACAGTGGAAGTATCATTCTCTTTTAAACAACCTTAAGCAGCAGAATTAAATCAAACAACTGTGTGCACTAGCATACTGGCCACAGAGTATAGTTGTGTGCACAACCACCTGGGCAACATGCGCCACTTCTTTTATTATTGTGTGCGGAATTCAATTACTTAATCACACACACATGAGTTCTATCCTCTAAAGCACACAGGTTACAATCCTTCTCACCTGGCCACCCAATCCTCTTCTTGATGACTCATAATTCAATCACAAGGTTAAACTTACCCAACAAAGTTACCATCAACTAACATACTCATGCACATCTACAATTAAATGATAAGAACACCATACTTATATGCACAAGCAACATTAAACCAAATAACAGAAAACACTTATATGCAACACGTACAAGAATTTAACCCATGTCAAACATAGACAAAATGTACGCAGTAACCAAGACAAGTACATAAGGAACACTTATCTTAAATGAAAGTCATTAACTGAGGCCTTACCTCAGACATTCCTCCCAGCCATAGACATTTTTTCTCATAATATTCCAGCAACAGGTCACCCCTGAGCTCAAGCTCAACTCCACCAGGGAAAACAGGGTCTTGGCGACAAGCTATGGTTTGAAACTCAACAGAACTTCCCAATCCTAAGTGTCTACTACTGCAACTAGCCCACAATCCTTCATTCCCCACACACCTATCACAACCAAGGAAGTGTGCCCCTTCTCTTCTCACTAGTCCTTCAGTTTCCCCACTTCCCTTCCCAGGGTTACAAGCAATAGGCCATACAGGAAGTATCTAAGTCCTGCAACCAATGCTCAGCACACAAGGGAAAACTTCTAAGAAAAACTCTCACCTGGAGAGTATGCCCATGGGTCTGACAACCACTCCACAAAAATAAGTCTCTCACCCAGAGATATTGGTCATGGTTTGTCAACCTGACTCTTCGACAATGAAACTCTGGTTACACCCCCACAACTCCCTATAGGTTTCTTTGTACAGATAAGGTAATAATCAGATTTTCCATACAGTCTGACCCCCTTCTGCACATGAGAGCTTGCCACATCCATTCCTCTCCCAATAATCATAATCATCCATGAAAAAATAACGTCAAAAATACATTAAGGTCGGAAATATATATTTCATGTCTTCCACTTGACACTTGTCATGTCCAAAAGTAGCTTTTATCCACTTGGTGACCCATTCCCTACCCTCGGGAACTTAGAATAAAATAATAATATATCTGGCGTTACCTTTTTTGGAAATATTATTAAAATATTTACCCCTTTTCCCTTTTCCTAGTGGAGTATCCCCCCCCATCTCATTTCATCTAAGTTTGTCAATGCGCAGTGATGCATTATTATATTAACATTCATGATTATATTTACATGGATAGATGCATTGGCCTATCTATGTCTATGCTTACCAGCCTCATAATCACACATGCTCTCCATCCTCAAAACATTAAAATTCATTCATGTGCACTAACCCAAGTGTGCGCAACATAGTGGAATGTGTGCACTTGCCCAGGTGCACACAAAAGACAAAATGTGCACACCATGTCTTTGTTAACACTTCTTCATGCACTTACTCTTATGCGCGCAACATCAAAACCTAATACCAATGGCTCACCAGCCTAAATGTATATTACATTTACACTTGGTTTCAATGGCTCACCAACTTATATGTAAAGTTACAAAAGGTTATGGATCAGGGACACTACAGGTGCAAGAACCCTTGAGAATATGGGAACCTTCCAAAGGATCCAAAATGGTGATTAGGTGTTTTCCTTAGGTACTGCAAGCACTTCCTGCTCGCAATCACCTGTCTGAAAACACAAGAAAATCCCCTAAGGTTACCAATTCACAATAGCAAGCTAGGGGGAACAATCAAGGGTCGAGATCACAAGTATGGGTAGGGAAACAAATCCTGAAGCTTCCAAAAGTGTTGTCTTCCAGAATACCTGACACTTTGGAAACCCTCTAACACATAGTAATTCAATGGTCATTAAAGCAAGAGAAGGAGGGGATATCACCTCCACTTACCCTAATGAAACCTCGAGCTTAAAATCTATGTTAGAGTTTCTTTCCAACAAGTGCTCCTTGCTACTACTAGGTTTCACACTCTTTAATCAACTCTAGTTTCAAGTTACACAGCCTTGCAAAGTTTACTCTCCAACCTTATTCCAAGGCCCTAAATCCTAGACTATTGTTATTTTTTCTACGAAGAAAAGAGTCTAGCTAATTTTAGTTAAGCATTTGTTTTTAAATGGTTGTTAATTACTTAAAGGTATCGGAAGCGCAACTGATGGTGTTTTGAATACTCAAACAAAGGTAACTAGTAAGAATAGTGGCATTCAAATTTCACTGATTCTTCAATGAAAACAATTAAAACGTGAACAAATTTGAAACATAAATCCAATGCAATATGAAAACTCCTAATGAAAATTCTCCTTTTCTTGCAAAGACTTGTAACTAGCGGTCCCTACTTGAGAAACGAGAAAAAGAAAATATAGCTAAATAAACTAACCTCAAACATGCAAATAAGAGAAAAAGAAAAAGACCTAGAATGTTTTTTTTTTTTTTTTTTATGATAATGAAAGCTAAAATGCAATCAAACAAGAACTTTTCAACTACAAAGCTACTTCACACAGGCACTGGAAGGAACACAAGCAAAGATGTAGCAACAAAGAAGGAGGGGAAGGGATAGAAATGAGAAAATCTCACTCCCAAGAGGCACTTCTACCTTCTGTGAAGGAAACAAGCAAGTACTCACACCTTAAGGAAATTTTGACTTCTTTCTCTGTGACTCAAGGAAAGAAGTGAGTGTGTCTTGTAAGAAGCTAAAATACTTAAAAAAACCCTCCAAAAACTCTTATAGACTAACCTATGATACTACAAGAAAGAAATAAAGAATTAAAATTGACAAAAAAACCTAACCCTAAGCCAAGAAAGCACCTAAGATAACCTTATTGAGAGTAACTCTAGGAGTTATCCCTAGTGGAGCCGCCAACTCTACTTTTAAAATAAACTTTCCTATAGCTAGGGTTGAATATAACAAAGAAAATTTCAAAGAACAATGCTAATATTTCCCAAAATTGGCCTATGATATTCTTTCAATAACTACCAAGTAGTTACAAGAGGTCTTACCTGGTTTAGATGACTGACTAGAGACAATCCTTTTCACTTTTACTTGCTCCACCTGTCCTCATTCCATCTTCAGAATAAATACTTGCACACACAAAAACAACAAACCTTCCACAAACTATTCGTAGAAATGAAAATGAATATAAAATAACTACTTTAACTAACTTAATTAGATAAAATAGTTCTTCTACTGAATATTGAAAAGGAGATTGAATTCAACATGAACAAGTCAGAATTTAGGGGAGGGAAAGAAGAAAGTTCTTTATTTTATAAGAACAACAATACAAAGAAATGTACTTGATTTTGCTGTCGACACTATCTAGAACCATCATTTGGATTCCTCCAATCTCGAGCCACTCAGGACTACAACACCTTCAATGTTCCTCTCCTTGAAAATATGAGGAAGATCAAGGGAGCTTATGCCTCAATGATGTGAATGGGAAATGAACTTCAAGAAACAGGGCTTTCCAAGGAAATATAGGCCATAAAAACCTCAAGAATATAATGGCTTGGATGCTTGGGGCTAGACGATTACTTTGGCATAATAACAATGTGTGTACCTTCCTCCTTCCTTTGGGTCTCTTATATACCATTTAAAGATGGTTGAGACCATTTTTCTACAAGTTTTAGGAGTTATAGAGTTAGTTTCCCCGTAAACCCCACTCGGGAGTGCATAATTTTCGTGGGTTTTTTTTTTTTTGGTACTTTGGAATGCCCTCGCGCCTTTCCTAAAGGGAAAAGGTGAGTACTTGCACCTTTACTAAGAAGAAGGGGCAAGTGAATTTCTGGGAAATATTTTTGGCAAAGTTATGGGAGTGCCCAAACGACAAAAAAGGGAATATGGAGGGATAAGGGCCATTCAAATACATATAAGCTATTGAGGTAGAAAAAAATGCTATAACACCCCCCTCCCCTTTACTTTTATACTTCCTTTTTTTAATAAATCAATTATCCGCATTAATTATACTTTAAAAAAAGAAAACTGAATTTATTTTGTATTTTTTCCTTTATACCTCCCATCCATATTTGAATATTTGAATAATAATTTAATAATATTTCATGACTATTTTATTGATATTCACAATGGCTATATTATATTTTGTATTCTATATAATCATAGCCTCATTGTACTCTTTTTATCCTTCTTTGAGTTTTATTTGTCACTAAAAATGGATGTAGTGTTCATTGGAATTGAAACATTTCAAAAACTTACACAATCTAATTTCCAAAAGATTCAAGCATTATCAAGATTAATTGTGAAAATTTACACACTCAAATATATTATATAACCATAACATAGTATTTGAAACATATGGTTACTAAAAATGAGCAATCTAAAATCATATATAAAAATCATATGAAAAATAATAATATATTATATAATATAAAAAACGTGTGTTTAATTAAAAATTATATAAATAATTTATAAAAACGCCATATAGTTTTTATAAAATATAATTTGTGTACGACTTTATATACAAGTTTAGTGTGTACACATTTGTATGTGATAATGTAATATAAATGGAAAAAATAATTAAATTTAAAAACCTCATTTTATATGAAAAAATAAACATTTATACTTTTATAAATTTTCAATCAAACTCAACAAAAATTTCATATATTTATGATATATACTTGGGATAACCATGTAAATGAGTAACATTAGTTTTTTTGGACATACATCATCCCTTCCCTTTATATACATAAAACATTTTTAATAAGCGAAACTTGAAAATCATCTCCTCTTTGGCTTTGTTCAATGCATGGAAATCTATGCAAAATCTTAATATTGGTTCTTTGCATTAAGAATTGTTTCAGGGATTGCACATTCATTTTCTTATTGAGTTAGTTAAACTCCATGTTTACTAATTTATTAATTTCATCGTTCACTTGGTATTAGATAAGATGGGAATTTTTTGTTCTAATTAGTTTGGCATTTTTTCTTTTTAAAGTGGTTCACGACATTTCTTTATCAGTATGTTCATGTAATAATTTATCCCGAAATCCAGAGAACATGGGGAGGTCAAGAATTTTTGGAATATTGAGAGATCAACATCAAGAGAATGACATGTCACTTGCAGGAATTGAACCTAGATGGGGGAAAACACCCCTCGAAACCAACCACTTGAGTTTGTCGCAGACAAGTGGCGTAAGATACACAACTTCGGAAGTTTGTTGACAAGGAGGAGGAAAAACAGCCAAAGTAAATCTTGTTCGTTGATCTGAAAGTGGACGCATGGTGCCAGATCTAGAACTCCAGGTATGGAGCACTCCGAAGGAAAGTAGAGGATGAAAGCATTGAAGTCCCAAAGGAGATCTCGATCGTTGATCGAGGAGGAGGTCGAAAGACCATTGATCTGGTCTTGGTCGGAAAGAGCCGAAGTCCCGAAGAGAATCAGGGTCGTTGATTTGGAAGGGATGCATGGCAGATGATCTGTCACTCCGGGGAAATTCACTCAAGATATTTGTGTGTGTGGAGACATGAGAACTATCGAAGGCCGGAGAGTCGGAGTTCATCAGAACCGTCTGATTGTTAAGGACAGGTGTCAATAGATCTTCCACTCCGGAAGATTGTCTTACGCAAAAAAGAAGATAATTGAGAGTTGAAACTCTCGAGGGCCGGAGACCCGGAATCAACCGTAGCCGTTGATTTGGAAGGGAGCTACGTGTCTATAGATCGTGAAGATCTGGGATCGCATGTGGAAGGAGGATAGATAGAAATCGTTGATCATGGATCATCACCAAGGGATTGGAGATCGACGGACGAGCTGGATTGTGAGGCCAGAACTTGCTCAGATGTTAAATATCTGAGAGAGGGACGCAATTTATACCATGATTTTAACAAAGTGATGCATGGCAACTGGAGGTGAATTGCGGAGTGAAAAGCAAGTTGGCCTAAAATCACTCTTGCCCATGCCCTTAATCATAGTTTTACATGAGGTCATAGCCCAGGGTCATATGAAGGAAGGAGATAATGAAAAAGAGGCTAGCGCCTGAAACTTGGAGTTTTGGAAGCATGCAGGAATAGCCCGCGGGTCTGTCAGGACCTGCACACAGAAGGAAAGGGGACCTGTGTAAGATTAATAGGGGTCTAGCAAAGGCCCGAAGAGTCAATTCGACTCAGAATATTGAAATATCCTTTGATCGGGAGGTCAACAAACCCTATTGAGGTGGGGGCACTGCATCAAAAGTGCTCAGGGAAGGAATAATCATGCACAATGATCACAGTGAGAGCACAAGAAGATTCAGGAATCTGGGAAGAATTGAAGACGTATGGGTTCAGCAAGGAAAAGTTTTATAGGGAGAAAGAAGTTGCTTCAATGTCTGTGGCAACAAGTCTGTTACGGCTTGTTGGGTCAGCTAGAGGAAAGAATGCTTGCATGTTTGCAAGTGTTGTTTGTGAGGTTGTTGCAAAAGGAGGGAAGCAACAGAAAGTTGAAGTGTTGGTTATAAGTTTGATAAAAGAAGCATGAAAGCTTCTACTTCCATCAGACATTCAGGTAGGACCATCCATCGTCAAGGAGGACAGGTGGAGTAAGATCCACAACTTCGAAAGTTTGTGGACAAGGAGGAGGAGAAATAGCCAAAGTAAATCTTGGTCGTTGATCTGAAACTGGACGCCTGGCGCCAGATCTGGAACTCCGGACTACGGCATGCTCCAGAGGAAAGAAGAGGATGAAAGTGTTGAAGTCCCGAAGGATATCTCAATCATTGATCGAGGAGGAGGTCAAAAGACCGTTGATCTGGTCTTAGTCAAAAAGAGTCGAAGTCTCGAAGAGAATCAAGGTCGTTGATTTGGAGGGGAAGCGTGGCAGATGATCTGTCACTCTGGGGAAATTCACTCCAGAGATTTGTGTGTGTGGAGACGTGAGAACTCTCGAAGGTTGAAGAGTCAGAGTTCATTAGAACCATCTGATTGTTTAGGACATGTGTCAATAGATCTTCTACTCTGGAATATTGTCTTCCGTGGAAAAGCATATAGTTGAGAGTTGAAACTCTCAAGGGTCGGAGAGCCAGAATCAACCATAGTCGTTGATTTAGAAGGGAGCTACGTGTCGACAGATCGTGTAGATATGAGATTATGTGTGGAAGGAGTATAGATAGAAGTCGTTGGTTGTGGATCATGGCCAAGGGATTGGAGATCGATGGACGAATTGGATTGTGGGGCCACAACTTGATCGGATGTTAAAAATCTGAGAGCGGGACGCAATTTATACCACGATTTTAACAAAGTGATGCATGACAGTTGGAGGTGAATTGTGGGGCGAAAAGTGGGTTGGACTAAAACCACTCTTGCCCACACCCACAATCACAGTTTTCCATGAGGTCATAGCCCAGGGTCATATGAACGAAGGGGATAATGAAAAAGGGGCTAGCACCTTAAACTTGGAGTTTTGGAAGCGTGAAGGAATAGCCCACGGGTCTGTCGGGGCCTTCACATAGAAGGAAAGGGGACTTGTGTAAGATTAATAGGGGTCTAGCAAAGGCCCGAAGAGTCAATTCGACTCAAAATATTGAAAGATCCTTTGACTGGGAGGTCAGAAAACCCCACTGAGGTGGCGGCACTGCATCGAAAGTGCTCAGGGAAGGAATAATCATGCACAGTGATCACAGTGAGAGCAAAAGGAGGGTTAAGAATCCAAGAATAATTGAAGACTTATGGGTTCAACAAGGAAAGGTTTTATAGGGAGAAAGAAGTTGCTGCAATTTTTGTGGCAGCAAGTCTGTTACAGCTTGTTGGGTCAACCAGAGGACAAAATGCTTGCATGTTTGCAAGTGTTGTTGGTGAGGTTGTTGCATAAGGAGGGAAGCAACAGAAAGATGAAGTGTTGGTTATAAGTTTGATCAAATAAGCATGAAATCTTGTACTTCCATCAGACATTCAGGTAGTATAAAATTTATTAATGCCAGTCATGAAGGTATGAGTTTTTTTTTATTACTTTTTTTTTTGCATAATTGTTGAAAGGAAATTTAGGTAAGAATTTCCCCAGCCAGAGTTATTATATAAAATCACATGATTATATTATTTGAATGCATACCACTGGATGCGGTAAAGGCTGGAGGCCTATATTAATTCAAAGATTTTTATCTTCTGAATGCACACACTGACATAGTAGAATGTCATGTTAATTTGGTTATGGAGTAATAAACAAATAATTAAAAGATAAGAACATGTTATAGGAATGAATGCCAGTAAGCTAGTCATGTATGAGACCAGGACAAAGTTGAATATGTTTTGTAAGTACATGCATATATATTATTGCATGGAAATAATTGTTACTAACAGCTGAAATGTTGTTAACTCGTGAAGTTGAGGACATTTTAGGGAGGTGTTAGACATTGCAACAAGAAATTTGCAAGTCAAGTAGTCACATGAGCATTGACTACAGGAAATTTTCTTGTTCAAAAGAAGAAATAATGAACTTACAGATATTACTGTGAACATGCATATGCATAGAATGACGAGACATTCTAGTTTATTAAATTGTTGGGTAATTATGATTAAATTGCTAGGTGCAGGAAATTCTAATATCACTACATAAGATTTTGTACATATTGCAATTGAATTATGATGTAAAACAAATACTGACAATTTCTTGGTTGTATTCAAGATGAAGCATTACAACCAAAATGGTATGCAGTTTGGTGCTTGTGGAAAACCACAAGGATGGTTGCATTCATAATATGGCAACAACCAAGAAGAATTATGAAATGGAATTTAATGTTTTGGGGAAAAAGTTGAATTCATTTTTGAACGAAGTTGGAGTTCCTAAATGAATTATTTTATGTTCTCTCATGATAACTAAATGTGGGCGAAGTAGATGAGATGATGTTGATAAAAGTTAGAATGTTGACTACAAAGAGTAGCTTGGGGAAGATGTCGATTGGAGACCTTTGAGGGTAGTTGGAACTCCTCGAGCCACGGTGCTCTAAGACTTCCGGTGTGGCCTGTTGCTGAATACCAAGGAAAGGGAGGTGTAATAGCTGATGGACTGTGTGAAAATGAAGGTGCACACTCCTGGGGTGGGACAGGCATGTGGGGAAAAGAAATCGTTGGTTGGAAGTTGTTGGGGTTTGTTAACTTAGCCTAGGCCATGTTTGTTGGATCATGTTGTCATTGATGCCAATGGTTTGATTGATTGATGTCAAGTGATTGATTGATGTCAAAGGATTGATTGACTAATGATTTATGTAGTATAATATGTATTGTCCTTGATGAGAATGCATAGATGAAGATGGATCAATGAGTTGTCATTGATACATGATAAAGATGGATCGATGTGG
>JASDQU010402490.1:0-10770 GCA_032191745.1 Picea mariana | reverse complement strand
AATTTGTGACACATAGATCCACTGTGTATGTTTCATGGCTATGTCATCTTGATTTCAAATTTGTCGCATAGATCCACAGTGCATTTAGGTGGCTATGCTATATTATGACGGCATGGATCCACAGTGTATGATTGGTGGCCATGACCTTTGATTACAATGTCATCAGTCTATGATCTGAGTATGGGAATGCCTACCTCAGGAATTGGGATACATAATATTCTACTGATGCTTGGATGTTTGCAGGTTTCCGATTAGATGTGCTCTTGGTTCTTGACACACACATGTAGCTTACAAAGTCTATCGACTATCACTGATTCCACTCTCAGACTTTGGGGGGCATTCTGTTATCCACAATTTTGGTCATCGTGATGATGTTATGATGATGTTATGATGATGGAAAATCAAGATCTTCACTAAGAACACTTTCCTGAGAAAAGTTACACTTGTCTGTTTCCAGAAATCATGTTTGTAAAAGAGGTTCGCAGGTTGCCTATATATTTACCTGCGAGAATGCATGATTCTCGCAGGTTGCATTAAGGAGATGTTGGAAATTTTACTTAATCAAAGTTTGAGTGTTTTTAGGTTTTATTTTCATTAAAAATTATTATTTTTTAAATTTTGTATTATTCTAATGTTGTTTTTTATTTAATAATTTTATTTATTTATAAAGATTTAGATTGAGGGTTTTTTTGTTTGAGGATTGAATTAATGGGTTTAAGTATTTTAGTAATGATTAAGCATGTGTTAAAATTTTTAGTAATGATTAATCATGTGTTAAATGTTTTTAATATTTTAAGATTTATTGAATTCAAATTGTTTTTAATTTAAAATTAGGGTTTTTCTAAAGTTAATTACTAAACTATTTTTTCTTTTAATTAAAGGGAGCCAATTTTCATTCAGTTCTAGGACATTGTCTCTATTAAGGTTGCTTGGATTTCTTTGGATTTCAATTGCTTCCCTAATGCGACGTTTAAATAGGTGATCCTCTTTTGCCAAAATTTTTGTTTGTTCAAGGCGTACATGGTGTTTTGTTTTCAGGGAATGTTCTACTAAGGTTGAGGTGTGAATGTGATCTTTCTTTATGTCGGCTCCATGCTCTTTAATTCTAACTTGAAAGGAGCGCCCAGTTTCATCGATGTAGCATTTACCGCATGAGCATTCAATTCTATAAATTCCTTTGCATTTGTGTGGATCAAGTTTGTCTTTGATGAATCACATATTTTGTTTGATGGTTTTATGTGGTTTGAAGGAGGTCTTAATCTCTGTTTTGCTGAGGACCCTAGCAATCTTGTCTATTACTCCTTTTATGAAAGGAAGGTAAGCAATGTTATTAGGGGTTTGGTTATCAGGGGGTCTGGGTGTTATGTTCATTTTTTCTTTGGCTTTTTTAATTGCATTTTTAATGTCTTTATTATTGTATCCAATGTTTCTGAAAATGTTGGAGAGGTGAACTTTTTCTTTTTCAAAGTGTTCTTTGTCATAGATTCTTATGTCCCTCGTGGCTAGGGTTTTAAGGACTCCTAGTTTCTAGTTGGGGTGGTGATGGGAGTTTGCATGTAGATAGTTCTGTGTGTAGGTCTTCTTCCTATAAATGGTATGCCCTAAGCTTTCATTGTGTTTACTTTTAATTAGAACATCTAGAAAAGGGATGCTATTGTCTTCCTCAAGTTCCAATGTGAATTATATGTCGTTTGAGATATTGTTTAGGTGTTGGAAGAACTTATCCAATCCTTCTTTCCCATGGGGCCAAAGTACATTGGTGTCATCGACAAACCTTTTCCACCTTATCGGTTTTATAGAGTAGGAGTCTAGGGCTCTCTTTTCAAAGTTTTCCATAAAGAGATTGGCAATGATCAGGGACAATGTAGATCCCATTTCCACCCCACTAGTTTGTTCATAAAATCCCCCTTGGAAACTGAAGAACGTGGAGCGAAGACAAACCTCATCTAGTTTCGTTGTTTCTGGGTCAGTTACTTATTTTACAACTTGGATAGCTTCATCTAGGGGGATTTTTGTGAAAGAGAAGACAACGTCAAAGCTTATGAGAGTATCTTCAGGTTTCAATTTTTCTTTTTCAATGATTTTTATAAATTCGTTGGAGTCTTTTATGAAGGATTCAGTATGGTCGACTAGGGGGCTAAGTATCTTGGCTACATGTTTATCTAGTTCATAGGTTGGTGAGCCTATGGTATTCACTATGGGTCCGAGAGGAGCATATTTTTTTTGAATTTTCAGTAGGCCATAAATCCTAGGAGTGATCTCGTTATTGGGGTTCAGATGTTTCTTGGTTCTTTCATCTAGTTTGGAGTAGTTGATGGATTTCTTAACATATTTTATAAAAACTAAAACTTTAAATTACCAAATATTTTTAAATAAAAAACAACATAATTTTTTTTTTAAGAAATGAAAAAATTCAATTTAAATAAAAAACCTAAGAACAAATTAAAAATTTTGAATAACTAAAAATAATTTTTTTGAATAAACTTAATTAATTAATGTAGAATTAGGGTTCTTTCCAATCGACATTTAAGCTCTCCTCTTTCCATTTAGAATTTATATGAATCTTCTCTCTTCAATTATAATCTGGGCTTCTTGTCCTGAAGATGGATCTTGATATGGATCTGAAATGTCGACGATCCATGAAAAATATTTTATGTTAGTTAATTATATACTAGTTTATGAACAACACATACAATTTGTAAGGTGAAGTCAGCTTCATTATTTGGAATACTTGCAACACATAGTTCATATTTTTAAAACATATAACAACGACATAAAGTTTTGTTCCTCTCTTCAATAGTGGTTTAAATAAGCTTCTTATGAATGGGGTAACATAGGGTGTTACCCCTTAAAAGTTATCTAATAAAATTTTATGCGACTCGTTCATGAGCCCAAGCAGGCCAAGTGTTGTTTCCTGCTCTGATACCACTTTGTCACACACCCGAACCTAAGTACCTTTTTAAGGGATGGGGTATAAATTTTTCACTTACCTCCGATGAATATGGTATCGAGGAATATTCTCTTTCTTTCGATGGACAACCGTGATGCATGCCAGACCTCCCAAACTACATTTAACATCCATTTGACACCTAAGGTTCACCAATCCTACTGGACTCCACCTAACTCGTCAACCCATGGAAGATTAGCATGTGCCATCATAATGATGTTCTTAGTCATCATCGATTCTCCATGTCATTGTAGGGCGCTTAGGCTTGCTCGACTAGAAGATGGAATTTGTTCCTCTCCTATAGTCCAAATAAAATACTTAATTAATATCTCGTATAATACCATTCTTTGGTAATTAATTACTTAAACCTCATTTAGGATAATTATTCTCCACAACTAATTATCCAATAACTAATATTTTCTTATCCTAATACCCATGTCCCAGTAATTAATGAGGTTTTACTTTCTCTTTCCCCCTTAGAAGTAACTTAGCACTGACTTAATAAAGTACTCATATGATAATTATGAGTAATTATATTATAACACAATGAGACTAATTTATCCATAATATAGTTAGGTTGATTAACCTCAATTAAGGTATATATTTCAATCCCATCAAGTGAGTGAGCAAAGATGATTTGGGAAGCTCACTACAGTCAGCTAGCACGACACTTCGGGATAGAAACGACAGTGGCAGTGTTTCACCAACATTTCTATTGTTTGAAACTTCAATAAGATGTCAACAAGTATATCAGGTCCTGCACTACCTGTGCCATTGCTAAACCAGTCACTAAGAAACAAGGAATGTACACCCCTCTTTCTACCCCTGATAGGCCCTGGGAATTCATCTCAATGGACTACATGTCAGGCCTTTCATCAACAAGTGGGGAAACGACTTGTGTTTTTTTTTTGTTGATCGCTTTTCCAAGATGGTGATTTTGATTGCCTGCAAGAAGAGCATCACAATGGAGGCCACTACCAAGATCTTCTTCAAACGAGTGTGGGTACATTTTTGGAATACCAAAGAACATCGTCTCAGATCGAGACAATTGGTTCCTCAACACATTATGGTCATGCCTCTGGTCACTGTTGGACACCAAGCTCACTAAATACACTTCCTTCCACTCCCAGACGGATGGCAAAATCGAGGTTGTCAACATGATGTTCGTGCATATCTTACACGTACAATTCCAAGCATCCATGCACATGGGATGATATTCTTATTTTTTTTTAGCACAGTTACAACAGAGCCATACATAGCTCAACCAACCACAAATCCTTTCAGGTGGGGTTTGGATTTCAACCATTGGGTCCCATGGATGTTGCACTACCCCTTGCATCCACCTAGAAAGAATCGTTCCATGCTCAAACTAAAGTTGAAAAAGCCACATGTTTCATTGAAAAAATCCAACACATCCGCCAATAGGTTCATGATATTTTATAGAAGTCCAATGCCAAGTACAAGCAACGCCATGATCAACATCGGGTGCCACAAAAGTTTCAGGTGGGAGATAAATTTTGGTTTCACTTGCATAAAGAATGCCTTATAGGGCCCCATCGAAAGCTTCATTCACTCCACAAGGGACCTTACACCATCACTAAGGCTATGTGTGACAATTCTTTTGATCTCAACATTCCCCCCTTCCTTGGCTTGCATCCAATGTTTAATGTGGACCTCCTTTGGCCATAATTTCCACTATTGTTAGACACCTCAAAGATAGAAGAACAATTGACACCATCATATCTCAACCCTGACTGCATGGAATAGGCATCTAATGACCATATCATGGATACATGGGTTAGGGGAACTTGCCAATAGAAGATTCGGATTTATCGTGTTGTCAAAGCAGGGCTACTCCTGTAGTAAGGAAAGTGGCTCACCCGAGGACAAATTCAATAGAAATTTATTCATCTGATGCAGGGAAATAAATGCAATGGAGAGCATTGCTTCCTAAGAGAGGAGAATTGATCCAGGTGGATATTGATGGCCACCCACCTATTCCAACTGGCTCACATGTATTTTTCATATTGGTAGTTATTTTCTTAGTTTTTCGGGTCCTAAACTTCTAGGGATGTTTTCAAGCCATAAACAAAATTTATTGGGATCTATTCACACTATAGGATGATTCAAATTGTGACAAAAAAATGTTTATTCCTCAGAGATACCTTTCTAACGACCTATCGTGTGCCTAAAACGGAGATCGTATGCAAGTGTTACGACCCTAGCAAGTTGATGTACAAACTTACCTCATAAGGGCCCACACAAATTTTGGCACTTCATCTCCTAGGGTTAGATTTTTGGATATATAGGGTTTTCCCATTACTTCTTGATGCTAAAAGGTCCTAGAGGCCTCATTGTAATGGGATTAGATGAATGCATGTAGGCGCCACATCTCTTCTTATATATTAACTATCACCATTTGAGCAAGATTGTTTCGGCCTTCATTTTTACGGTTTCAACATATTTCTTTATTGAATAGAAGTCAAGTTTTATTGTATATCTATTATTTTTCATTGTATCTATTTTTTAATATTATATATTTGTATTTCATTTCATTCTACTCATAAAATATGGATTAGACACTAAGGAAGATCCCGACACTAAATCAATAGAGAAATCAATGTCTCTTTTTGGTGGAAATCTTGATATTTCTCTAAAAGCATCTTCAAAATCCTTCAATATTAGATGGTCTTCAATTCTCACAACTTTATCTATGGATGCCTCTTCCATATGGTCTGCAAAAATATGACATCCCTTCTTGAAACTCTTTTTCAACTACATAGCTGAAATCTCTCTAACAACTACATCTCTTGGAATGCCTTGAATCTAGTATTTCTTCCCTTATTCATTAATACACGTGATTGTCTTGTTGTAATATTCTAGGATAGCATGGTGTTTTTCCAACCAATTCATGCCAATTAGACAATCATATGAACCCAATGGTATGATGTTTACATCTACCTTTGTGTTGAGTCCATTCATTTATATTAGACAATCTTTAACCAACTCATTGATCTTCCTCTTATCCCTTATCCCTTATGACTAACTGAACTAACCCATATTTATTATGCTTACTACTTTACAAGTGAAAATTTCAACAATGTTAGCAATTTAAGTAACTATGACTAGCTCCAAAATCAATTAAAATTTCTATGCGATAGTTATCAATCTTACCTTCCACTTCAATCATGGGGGATTGATATTATACTTTCTTGTTGTCCAAGGATGCATATATCCTTGGCATGTTTCCTCCCTAAGTTATTTCCCTCACATCCCCAACATTGTACAAGTTGTTGCCTTGGCCTTTTCCCAAATGAATATGCAATCTTGTGCTCACTTTGGGTTGATTAACCTTGTTGATTTTCTTGGGTGTTGTTCTTGAAAAAGGCTGGCTTAAAACCTTTTTTCCTTTGATCCTTTTTTCCCTTCATCTTATCATTCCAAGTTTTTTTGGAAAACTGGCCTTCCTATGCTTTTCTCATAAAGATGCCTTTCTCTCCTTATGGTTTCCTCCAAGGTCTTGGGGTTGTCATATTGTATCTTGTCACTATAGAAAGAGGGTAACCCACTTAGAAACCTTTGGATTTTTACCTTCTCATATTTAATGAATTCAACATACTTAAACAATTCAAGGAACCTCTTCTCATACTCCTCCATTGTCATGCTTCCCAACTTGAGTTCAAAGAAATATTTCATCTTCCTTTCATAGTAATGCTCAAAAAAATATTTCTCCTGGAAATATCTTTTGAACTTTCTCCATGAGATATTCTTCTCATCAAGGTTCTTGGCTTTCTTAAGTTGATCCCATCACATGGTTTCCTTTCCTTGCAACTGGTAGGTTTAAATCCTAGCTTCAACTTGGAAGGGGTAATTATGCAGCTGAAAATATTTCTTCATTTCCAATAGACATGCCTCAACCTATTCTCCTTTCTAGTGCTCACCATTGAAAGTAGGTGGCTTGATATTCTAGAGCTCACCTTGCAAGATGTATGCCTCATGCCTTCTCATTTTCCTCTGAACAAGAGACACACTTGGGATGATCCCTCTCCCTGAAATTGCATGATTTATTCTTGTGAATTTCTTTGTATAATGATGGTGCTTGTTCATGCTTCTTGATTGCCTATCATTTCCAAGATCATCCCTTTTGCTTTGAGATCTAGATGTTGACACTTGTATAACACTATATTCTTTCTTGGTGCAAGAGTATTTCTTGACTTGATTATGAAACATATTTTATATTTGAAGTATTTCCTCCTAAGCGCTCATAATCCTTTCATTATCATCTCTATAGCTTTGCACTTCCCTATGCAGGCTTCTCATAGTTACAGGTTATTTCTTGTCTCTTCTTCCATTTGAATCTTGCTCAAAATTTCCCATGCTGGCATGCAAACCTCTAATCTCTTCCTTATATCTATAATATCCCTGAGAATCATCCATAACTCCATTCCTCATATAATAACCAAATTTTCTTTCTTATACCTCTAATCCTCCAAGAAATGTGCATGTAATAATTATTGTTAGAACATGCATGGCATAAAACATTCCATCCATTATAATACATGTTATTTATTCATCAATTTATGAATAAAACATTACAAGAATTCACATTCTGATTCCTTAAATGCATGCCTCACTTAAATATCTTTCCAATGGATGTACCCATGCCTCAATCGGAGTTCTGAGCAAACAGTTACAACATTTACATGCATCGATTTCCACTCTTTTACTACTACATAAATATCTTTATTAATTTATAGAAACTTTTAATGCCTAATTAAAAATTTTGGGTTTTCATATGTCTTCTACTCCTCAATATATTTCCAACTGCTATTTTTTTTGCTCAAATCCAAGATCTGAGCTAAAAGTTATGGTCTAGAGAAGTTTAGGTTATTTTACCCAATTTATCCATGTATGCTACAGGTGTCTTCTTTCACTCCCACCATAATTTTACATGCCCCGATCCCAAATATGACTCCATGGCTATCTTCTATGGATCATAAGATTTCCATATACTAGTATTGTGCCCCAAACAGACTTATGAGCATGGAGTTATGCCTTCTAGAAGTAAATTTGTGCCATATTTTTACTCTTGTTGTGTTGGTTGTAACTTTCTCATATGAGATTTGTTTTGCGAATAGTTTATCTCATTGGATATATCTCCTCAAGATATTATATTTGAGATGTAGAGACAAAGGGTATCGTGGTACACTTTGTTCATGTGGTTTTTATTGGCTAAAAATGTCATTTAGGCCCTTAAAAATGCCCTACAAGTTAATGACCTTCAAAAACCACAAAATTTAGCATAAAATTGGCTATTTTACTATGTTAACAATCTTTAAATATGAGCCGCTGATATCAAAATCGGGTGAAATCTGAGTCATTGATATGACTCTATCGACCATCAGCAAAAAACGTTCTGCTTTGGTGTGCACAACACATTTCCCAACCTGTTGACCCGACTGTTGGCCATTGACCCATTTCCTTGACAACTACTTCACACACAATGCTAAGTTGGTCGATCCGACCATTGGTCATCGATCGTCGACAATTTCCATTTTTGAATGGAACTCCTCACTAATTCAATCGATGCCCAACCATTGGATCATCGGTCGTCGCTCATCCCCACCCATTGATGAAACAATTCTCTATTTCATCCAACCTGACTTTCGGTCGTCGACCACTTCTGGGATGATGTGTCAATTGTTGACATGGCATGACATGTGGATATTGATGTGGCATGATAGATCTTCCTAATGTGTCAACTTAGTTGATGTGGCATGACACACAGATTATGACATGACATGACACATGGATGATGATGTGGCATGGCATACCATCATTCTCTTCCCTTCATCGGTCATTGGATGATTCTCTCGGATGACCCGAACACTTCACCGAATCGGTCAATGCTTGATCATTATCCCATCATCCATTTCCTTTTGATCGATCGAAACAATTAGCCAAATTCATCGATTCCCAGCCATCGGCCCATAGAACATTGGCGATCTCTATCATTTACTGAAAGCACTTTGTTGAATTGGTCAACCCGATCGTCAGCCATCGACAATTTTTTTCTTGGCCAACTTCAACACTTAGAAATTTTCAATTAATATTTGATCAATATGGACTATCGATCTATCACTCAAAATGATCATGTTTGTTGATCTATCAACTTCATCCAACCATGTCGACACCCGAACATTGACCATTAGAGATGTCTTATGACCAAACCAAACTCTTCGCCATTTTGGTCGACCCGACCATCAACCGTCAACGATTTCTCTTGGAAAATTTCCACACTTAGAAATATTTGACCAAAATCCCTGACAAATATAAGTCATCGATATTCTTTCTTTGAAAATGCCGAGATAGATATTGGTTGTTTATTTACTCAACCTTACAAATGGTTGAAACCTTAGAAATTATTAAATTTATCACAACAAATCTTGGTTGTCGAACTCCGGATCAAACAGAGTCTCGACCATCAATTTTTGAACTTCTACCCAATGCTACAGTCGGCTATTGAAATGCGAATTTCGACCTTTCCAAGTCAAATTACGCTCTACAACTCACATATTTACTTCATTAAATTTTTTAAATAGATCTCCGTCACTCAAACTTGAATTTTACTCACGAAATTGGAGATTTCACTCAAATTTCTCTCTATTTGTTTTCCCAAACTCACACAGACAAAAGTATGCAATAGAGGATTACTCAAAATCACATTGTTTCAATCCCATACAAGCCTATTGTTTGAATAAAAGGATCTGATATCATAATGTAATTTCCCCCAGCCCAACCGAGGGACATTATGGTGTGGAATACTCACAAAAACGAAATTCTGCTACCTAATTTAAATTTCGTGTAGCTTTTAGCTACAAATTAAAACTAGATTTAGTCATTGTCTATTACAATTAATTACATGCATCTACAACCATTTAAAATAGACATGAAATGAAACTAACGATTCATTTCTATAACATATAAGCCATTCTCAGTCATAGAGTTAACACACAACAAATAAACTCATGAAATGACCCAACAACAAGATAGAACACTTATATTTTAATTGTGTTGTGCAACCAACTGCTTGGACATATGTTCCACCCAACCATAGACTTGATATTCCAAATCTAAAAAAAACACCCCCGAGCTGAGGCTAGCAATCCACAAAAAAGCATGGTCTCTCACTATCCACTCACAACTCATAAAATCACAACCCACTCGTATTCTCCTACAACTATCCCGATTTTTCACCATCTCTCTTCCTCTTGGCCTACCCAACCCAAGGAATGTACCCCTTCATTGATCTCAGTCCCTCAGGTGTCCCATTCATTTTTCAAGTTATCTCTAACATAGGTAGCTAGGAATATATAAGCTGGGAACTCAAGGGAACTTGTTGCTAGGAAAAACTACCAGCAAACAACAACAAACACTTGTTTTTTTAGTGAAACCCACTCAAGAGTTCATTCTTTAGGAATAACAACCTCTCTCTTCAATATTCAGCTCCAAAATGCTCCAGATATGCTCCAACATGCTTTAGAATTCTCCCTCCATGGTTGCAACTGTTAGAAAAACAGGACCGTGGAGCAATAAAATAAAACAAATGCAGAAACAAAACACAGAAGACACACAATACAAGAGAGACACAGATTTACGTGGTTCACCCAGTGTGGGCTACATCCACTAGAGAAATTGCCAGGTCCTTCCTTTATTATTATCCAACAAATGAAGGGATACAACCTACAACAAAACCCGTTGTAACTTCCTCTTCTTTCTCTCACAGTCTCCTCTCTCAGAATACAATATTCACCATCATCCAT
>JASDQU010402479.1:0-10771 GCA_032191745.1 Picea mariana | reverse complement strand
GTTGTTTCTGTAGAGTGTGAATACATGGGTTCCTTTGTTAGACAACTTTAAAAACCTTGTTTACATAAGGGTTATCACACAACTTGGAACATGTTGGGAGGGCTTCTTCAGGAGCACAACAAAGATCCATGTGTCAAGATATGGAGTTAAAAATTGTTTTTACACAACTTCTTGAAAATGTTACTTTAACAACATTTTACCTAAAAAAGTTTAATGAAAACCTTAAAATCAACTTATTAGGGAAAAAAACATTATATCACTTAAACTAATAAATAGAATAAATTAATATATATCTAAAATAAACTCAATACCTATAATTTTTAATAAAATAATATAATTAAGTTAAATTACCTATAAAATAAATAAAACATGTGAAATTTTAAATGAAATAGAAAATAATTTCGACATAATTCCTTATGACCCCTACAATGTAAACACCAGCCCCATCGAGGCTATACTATGTGCAGACTCATATCAAAGCATGTACTGCCAGCTTTGCAGTCTTGCACATAACCGTGCTCAGAGTGGGAGGTCTGCCAGCTTCTACGTTTCTTGAAGGAACATTGGAAGTCGTTCTACCAAGATATTCACACTGACATAATAAATGATAAAGAGGTGATGGATGGATGCCTCAGAGACAACGTTAGGAATCAATTTAATTGATATTTAGAGTTTAGCTAAATGTTTAATGGAAATATCTTCTTTATGTACAAATTTGATTGTTTAATATACAAATTCCTTTAGATTTGAAACTGTAATCTCTAATCTGAGGAAACCTATCTCTAACATAAAGAGGAAACCTATGTTTTTAATCTTAATCTCTAATCTAAAGAGGAAACCTATGTTTTTAACCTTAAACTCTAATTTAAAAAGAAACCTATCATTAATTTTTCCATTAAACATCTAAACAAAACATTCCCTATTCTGGCAACCTATAGAAAAAATATCGAAAGACTACATTTCTTACGGATGGTGTTTCTGTAAATCACCTTGATACTTGTTTGTTTTCCCTAGAAATTCATTAAGGAATTCAAGTCAAAACTATCCCTAAAAAACATAGAAAACAATCCCTATTATTATGCATACTATTTACTATATCAATTAGCATTAAAGCATCATAAAACAATGAAAAATAAACAAGTTTTCATAAAACCTTGCATGATGTGGATCTCAAACGCAGACCTAACATAAAAGCATCAGAATCTCCTTGAAATAATTCAATGGGTAGAGATTACTGACCTTAAATGGCATTGATGGGGTTCATAGCGACCTGGTTTGCAAGATATATCTCATATCTCCAATGTAAAAATCGATCCTCCTTTGAAACCGTAGGAAAACCAATGCAAAACTAGGAACCAGGAACTCAAAACCTTTTTTATCATTTCTGGAATCATATAGGCATTGGAGGCACTACCTATTTGGAGAAATTGATGGCTCGAAGACAGATATCAACGCATGGAATTACAAATGGAAATAACACATGTCAGTCACTATGCCCACTAATCAATTCGGAAATCACTATGGAAATTCAAGGAATGACTCATGGGTTGGTCAGTCATGAAAAAGCAAGTAGGACTATTTAGACCAAGTATGACTATTTAGATTTATTACGCTTCAACAAACAAAGGGACTAGTTCGGATAGTTCCTATTGCTAGTTATTCTAGTTCATATTGCTAGTTACCATTCATTGATCATAGCTTGTAACATTGAAAGATTGATGAGTTGAGACATTGTAACTTCCATCAAATGAGACATGAAACTTTCGATAGTGCATGTAGTATGTGAATCTGTGGGTAGTTTTAGTAGTTGTGTGGGATGGGGCCATAGGTTTATGCTTACCCCTGGACCATGTAATAGGTGAATCTGTGGGTATACTAACATTCACCAAGCCCAGTCTCACAAATTAATTAATCCTTGCCTCTTCAAGTCCTATAATTTTTGATCCACATGCAGGCAGACTTCCAGCTGCAGTTATTGAGCGAGCAGAGGAATCAAACAACAAACTCTGGGTTCTGATAAACAATAGGTACGCCCCCAACTCACAAAATGCTCTCTACAATTATGGGTTTTTTCAAGCGCTTTACCCCAATTAAGAAGTAGGATGAGGTCTTTAATAATGAGAGGAGAGAGTTGGAGAAAGAAGAAGACTGATAATCTGGATATAGAACACGAAGAACAACACTTGCAAGAGAAATGGAATTCTGGAGAGATTGGTTTCTTGTCGATGAACCCGAGGAGCCATGCATCAAAGGCGATGATGGCCTACCTCCCAAGAGTGGTTTCTCTGCTTTCAGCATATCCCACCGCACCCATCAGCCCTGAAAGAGACATGAAAAGGCCGAGCGATTACTGTGCCAGAGGACAAGACGTCGAAGCTCAAGAAATTTTTCTCCATCTCCCACGACAACAAGAAGCTCGAACAACCTGGGCGTGACATGGGCATGGGCGATTCTACGTGTTCGCCGATGAACAAATCTGAAGATAGTGGCAATGAAAAGCGATCTGCATCAGATGACCGGGAGGTGGAAAACCCTAGGAATGAAGATAGAAGTAAGAAGAAATCGTCGGTGCTAATTTCTCATTCGGGTCCTCTCTATGGGCAGTCGTGTGACATCAATCTATAGAAGCGACGTTTTGTGGCACCTCCCATGGCTCCTGAATCCTTTTTCTTTAAATAATCTGATATTTTCTAGCTTTTGAAACCAATGCATATGAACCAGGAAAACCAATGCAGAAACCAAAGATTCAAACGGTCATAGACATTCTAATTCTGCTACCATATCATTGTGCGTCTCCTTCAAAATGATGGCTTTATATCCTCCATTTCAAATGGTCATAGACATTCTAATTCTCACTTCTAAATTCTAACTTCTAATTCTAAATTCTAACTTCTAACTTCTAACTGTCACAGACATTCTAATTCTAACTTCTGCTTTTTATTATTGGCAGGAGTTTTAGAACCAATTACATCAGGGATCGGAGAAGGTTGGGTAACATTACTAATTCATCTTTCTCCTGAATCCTTCTACTTTAGATAATCCGATATTTTCTATCTTCTGAAACCAATGCATATGAACTAGGAAACCAATGCAGAAAACCAGACATTCAAATGGTCACGGACATTCTAATTCTACTGCCATCTCGTCGTGCATCTCCTTCAAAATGATGGCTTTATATTCTCCATTTCAAACGGTCGCANTTTAGAACCAATTACATCAGGGATCGGAGAAGGTTGGGTAACATTACTAATTCATCTTTCTCCTGAATCCTTCTACTTTAGATAATCCGATATTTTCTATCTTCTGAAACCAATGCATATGAACTAGGAAACCAATGCAGAAAACCCGACATTCAAATGGTCACGGACATTCTAATTCTACTGCCATCTCGTCGTGCATCTCCTTCAAAATGATGGCTTTATATTCTCCATTTCAAACGGTCGCAGACATTCTAATTGTCACTTCTAACTTCTAATTCTAACTTCTCACTTCTAACTCTAGCTTCTAAATTCTAATTCTAACTTCTAACTGTCATAGACATTCTAATTCCAACTTATGCTTTTTATTATTGGCAAGAATATTGTCGTGCGTCTCCTTCAAAATGATGGCTCAATACAGTTTTGGGAGGAATTCAAGGCAATTTTAATTTGTTTTATTTGGTTGGAAATTATTATTTTATTATAAATTACCTTTTTATTTATCATTGATCGCGCCATCGAATGACCCACCAAAACCCTTTTCAAGGGTACAATGCCACATCAGCTCAATGATCTAATGCCACATCAGTAAATCTATGACACCATGGTAATTCATGACAGGAGGTTGATCCCGAGTCTAAATGTTCTACTACATAGTTTATTTTTATGTATAATTAAAAAATATTATGGAATTTTTAATTTTAAGATAAAGTTTAGAAAATAGTTAATAAATTTGTTTTAGTTATAAATAAGCAATATCCATTAATTACTAGGAACTTTATGTTGAAATAAAAAAATACATTAACTTAAAATTAGGTATACACATTAAGTAGCACTTTATCTTGCACAAAAATATAGTTTCAAATAATGCATACTCAATATAATGGGTACATGTTATATCCCACTATAAAACCCTAAAACTAATCCACTTTACACACTCCCTAGATGCATATGTATTACAAACATAATTACCACATATAACAAAGTATAAGAAGCATAAGCATGGTTGCTATTGTGGTTAGAGTCATTGTCCATTATCGAGAAGCCATAAGAGTAATGACTTGCTTAAGTAAATGCTTTCCTTTTGCCTCCAAACTACACCTTAATCCATGAGATCAGTCACTACTTGGAGGACCTATGTCATAGTTTGAGAGCCCATGCATGTCCAAATAATTATGTAATAATTTTGTAGGGTCTAAAACCATGTTGTTTAATCTTTAACATTGTATTGATCAAAGACACACATCTCTGGTGTCCCAAATCTTAAATCCAATGCATAATGCATATGCGGTCCAAAGATTTGTTCCTAAGGGACTGCATAATGATCTAGGGCCATGTGCATTTTTCTTTAACCATAGAAATTACAAATTTTTTGATCTAAACCCCTTAGTTTCTTCCTTGAAGTATGCCTCTCCTTTAAGCAAACTATTTCTTAGCTATACAAACTTTGGAATACATATACTATAATATCATGTCCTAAAGACTCATTTTATAGGGTTTATTATATGGTTAGACTCTTAGAAATCTAAAACTAGTAATTATATTTTAAAACATGAATCTGGTAGCAGTACCAATTAAGAAATCCTTTATAGGCTCATTTTTTTCCCATTTGGTTAGGTAACCAATTTTGGTAATCATGTACCCTTCTCTAGAATGATGGATTAATGCCCCCCAGGAAATCAACAACTCAGCTCTCAAATAATTGCAATGCTCTTCTGGTTTAGCTTCACACGAACAATTCAACCTTCTTAAATAGTTTTTCTAAGGTTTTGTGATAGAGTCATAGTTGCACATAAATAGTCTATAATAGCTAGTATGTCCTAAAGTAGATGACCACTACTTAACGCTAGTTGGGGAAGGGAAATTCAGAATGACAAAAATCTTAACACGATCTAGGATCCACCAACACACCTTCTTGACAAACTATGAGTCCTAACATAGTACCAAAAGGTACACAAAATATGCATTTCTTCTTATTTAATGAGATATGAAACTACCTACACTAATAAGAAATCAACCTTACCAAGATAATATCTTCCTTCAATAGACTATATACATTCAAATAATCCATGTACACCTCCAAGAACTTATCAATGAAATATCTAAATGCTACAATAATAATTTTGGAAAAAATAGCTAATGCATTTGTGAGCCATAAAAGCATGATGTTATAAGCAAAGCAACCCCCATTTTGTAGTGAAAGTGGTCTTTCTTTTCCTCTTCCACAATTCAGACCTAATGAAAGTCTATAAATCCATCCGTAAATGAATAGGCCTCCTTTCTTCCAACCTCATGTAACACAACATTATTGATGGAGTAGGAAAGGGGTCATGAACACATAGAATTTAAACTTATGATTATGGTTATGGGGTTGATGTGTAAAATTCATGGAAACAAGTCTAAGTACTCCTTCAATAAGGCCTCAATCTCAAACATCATTTATTCATCTGAATAATATCCTATGGATTCCATTTCAGGTCACTCCTCATTGCCAATATTTACTTTCCACAAATTCGAAGGATACTAATAAGATGCATTAGCACCATCTTTACATTGCTCCTTGAGCTCTATGGACCACTGATCCAGGTGGATATTGATGGCCACCCACCTGTTCCAAATTCCACCTAGCTCATCTTGACATTTTTCAATTCAACATGTTTCTATGTAATGGCGACATTTCTTTGTAATTGTGGGTTCTGCACTTTTGGGGCTTTCTTGAATCTCTAGACAGCATCTAGGTGGATATTTTTGGCCTCCCACCTAGTCCAACTAGTTTGGTGGCCACCCATGCTATGGGGTTTTTGTTTATATAGAGCAGGGGTCATGCCACTCTCCACAAGGATGGAGGGTTTTGTGATCACAAGGTTGGGCTCTCAAAGTGGCACAAGGTTAGTCTCCGAGGGTTTTGAGTTTCAATAGTAGGGTTTGGGCCACTCTCCACGTGGACGGTTTAATTTGTTTGGAGGAACAAATTTCTTTTGTCGTTGTTTGTTTGTTTTTGTTATATATAATATAAATATATAATTAATATATTATATACAATATAATTTCTCTCCAATGTGTCCCATCCTCTAGTGCTATAACATGGTCGAGTAAACTTTACGAAGACCAATTGAGTTGGTTTTTGTCAACTTGCCCCGAGTTGAGTTGACTTCAGGAAAAACAATATTGTCGCATCAAGACAATTCGACATTACCTAACAACTTGTATAGAGTTCCAATCCGAACTCCTTTCATTAATACCATCACTCCCCTTGCCATTTTTTTATGTATCCTTCTGAAATAGAGTGCACACACAAGCATCACTCATCTTGCTGGCATATATCAAGTTTCTTTCCAAACCTAAAATATGTAACACACTCATAATGGTTCTACTCCTCCCATCCTATAGTATCAGTCGAAATCTTCCCCATTCTACAATTTTGGTTGTCGAGTATGCCCCCAAGAACACATCTCCCCCTTTGTATCTCTCATATTCACATAACCATTCTATATGAGGTTTCATATGAAAATATGCTCTTGAGTCAACAACCAAACATCCTAATTAGGTTGTGTACCAATTAATTAGGTTGTATTCTTTCTCTCAATTGAATGTTTCTTGTCGGATCCTGTAATGACTTCTATTTCCTTCAACTTGTAGTCTCTTTTTTAATGCATAGCTTTATCACATTTCCAACATCATCTCTTCCATTGAACTAGGTTTTTATATTTACCCTTCGACTTAAACCTTCTACAAAATAATTTTCCTTTATCTCTGTGAATTTATCGACCTCTCACCATTAAGCATCTTTGGTCGATCCTCCCATGTTCATCTGTCTAATTTATTCTAACAATAGAGTTGAAATCGTGTCATCTAAACTTGCTAACATGGTCAAATTACACCCTATAGCTATGACTAAGTTTTCCCGAGAGTTTGGAAAAGAACATAATAGGCTAATACATTTCTCCTCCTTAGTGTTCTTAACACCCACAAACAATAATTGGCCTATTACAATATTTAATGCATTCAAATGCTCAATTAACAATCTCCCATCACTAATCGACAAAATATACAATTTCTTATGAAGGAACAATTTCTTTACCAAGGATTTCAACTAGTACAAGCTCCCCAACTTGTCCTACAGTTTTGCTTGACTGAGTCTTCACCCGAGACATTCAACAACACCAAATTTGCAAGACAAAGTCCAATCATACTATGTTCCCTTCTTTCAAGTTTCTCTCATTCTTCCCTTGACATACTTTTCAGAAAGATACCTAGATATACCATCACCCATTGTTCTTTATCTACAAGGATATCTTCAATTTTAAGCTTCCAAAGCTCAAAATTTAGTCCATTGAATTTTTCGATCTCTATCCTTGAACTGCTTGCCATTCTTTCAAGCATGGATTTAAACATATTTGACTTACAACTCTAACTATACCTAGGGTTTAGCTTAGATCCAAAATCCACTCAAATCTCAGTCATAATGACTTAAGATATTATACCACATGTTAGGAAATATACATCCACACTAATCCCAGTAGGAAAAAAGAAGATAAATTTAAACAAGAAAACAAATGACAAACACAATACACAGAGATTTTCCCTTGGAAACCCAAATGGGAAAAACAACATTCCATGAATTTCTTGCTCTATTGTTGTATTATTCATTCAGAATAAAGAGTTACATGATTAATATTGGTCTACACCTAAGACACAATCACCATCATACTCTCTTTCTTTACATAAGAACAACCCTTAAACCAATATGGCTTACATCTACACGACTAGAAACATCCTCTTAAAGGATTCATTAACTTAATACAATTACAATGTGCCTTATGTATAAGCTTTATATAATTGAATACCTTAAATCATGGCACCCAAAGATGGTTACAGATCCACATAGATGATTGGATGAAAATATCGTGAACCTTGGCATTCTGTTATAGTCGACTTCATTCAAATTACCAATCGATCTCTAATCAGTCTTTAGTTGGCTTCCAATCGACCTCTTGACGACCTCTTATCTGTCGACCTTTCGAATTTCCCATCGATCACGTTTCCTTCCAACTTCCTCGGTCAATCAATTTGACCTCAACATAACCATCATATTCTACTTATATCAGTGGCTGATTATACACCTAGTCAATCCATCTTGACTAGACTGGCACTGCAAATAATATAACAACCCAACACCTCATAGGCCAAGTTCATACACATAAGGAAATTATAAAAACTTGGACTAATTTTTGGTGAGCTTAAATATTTATTCTATATCTTTACATGAGATAACTAACTCAACATACTAAGGAGATAAAATCTCTCCAGATCCTACAAACTATGATCTAAGAAGCATACAAGGGATAGGTTGAGAAAATATCTCAACTATACCCATAAAAATCTCAAATATCCCCGAAATCTAGGAAGCCAAAAAATATTTGGCAAATTAATTCATAATAATAGTCTCCTAATGATAATAATTGGAGATCACAGTACATATGCAAATTGTAGGGATTAAAATTGCTATCATCACATGATGTTTTATTATTGTATAGATAACACATTGTTTGAGACCAATTAGTTAACCATCTTATTTATCCTCAACCATTCCAATACTAATTCCTTTCTTCAACCACTTTCATAATTGTAAAAGTTCACTAGTACTAGTTGTCATTGGATATACTTGTTAAAATGAAGAAATAATGGTTCATTAATTCCAATGATGAATTAAATTAATTTGGACCACTTGGACATCCCCGTAATTCAACTCTTTTGTTGTTTTTGGCAACTTTTCACCATTATTCCATTGGATTTCACATCGGATCATAATCCTCCTTCATCCTTGCCTCGTCTTATATGTCCATCTCTCAATTCCAATGCAACATTCCATTTCAAGGACCATTAAAGGGGTATGGTAGTTATATAACAATTTTACTTCTTATATTGTTACCATCAATTTTTTTTATCAAGTGAGATATTTATCCTAATAGATCCATCTTAACTTCATATATAATAAACATTCATAAAAATCATTAAGATGCACAATTTTCTTTGTACTTTTCTTTTTAAATTAAAATAAAGTTTAAAAAATAACTTAAAATCCAAATCTCTCCATACTTAAAAATATTATATATTTAAATATAATTTATAAATATAAACATTACACTTTTACTTTTAATTTTTTAACTTTTTGAAAAATAGTTATTGAACATACTTATTCATGTGTTATATTATCCTTGTACTTATAACATATGTTACATTAACCTTATACACAAGGGTACACATTTCCTTAAACATATATAACACATTTCATTAATCTTCAACAAGTTAATTTTCACTGGTGAACCTGCCCTCATCTTAAGGTAAAAATAAAGAGAATATAGTAGTAAGTGAGAGATAAAATGTCTCACACACCATTAGACTAAATTGATAATGAGTTGAATCCACAGATAGTAAAAATTGATTTTTCATTGCATTAATCTTCAACAAGTTAATTTACAATAGTGAACCTCCCTTCATCTCAAGGTAAAAATAAAGAGAATAAGGTAACAAGTGAGAGAGAAAAGGGATCACATGCCATTATAATAATTTGATGATGAGTTACAATGATGGATACCAAACATTGATTTTTCATTGCATTAAGATTCAACAAGTTAATTTTCACTAGTGAACCTCCCCTCATCTCAAGGTAAAAATAAAGATAATAGAGTAGTAAGTGAGAGAGGGAAAAGGGCTCATGCACCATTAAACAAAATTTATGATTAGTTGCAATGACAGATACCAAACATTAATTTTTCATTGCATTAATATTCAATAGGTTAATTTTCACTACTGAATAGAGTAGAAAGTGAGAGAGAAAACGGATCACACACCATTAGACTAAATTGATAGTGAGTTGCAATGATGGATACCAAACAATGACTTTTCATTATATTAATCTTTAGCAAATTAATTTCCTCCAGTGAACCTCCCGTCATCTCAAGGTAAAAATAAAGAGAATATAGTAGCAAGTGAGAGATAAAAGGGATAACACACCATTAGACTAAATTGATGATGAGTTGAAATGATTGATACAAAACATTGATTTTTCAAGGTTCAAGGATACCTAAAAACCATCATAGACATAACATAATTTCTTTATGGATGAGAAGTATAAAGCTTTGGTAAAGGTATTATGAAACATTGATGTTATGGGAAAGAAACAAGATGAAGGACCTATTGTCCAAGTGAGAACATCACAACTTGATTTTGAAACCCACCATTCAATAATCAACAACATCGAAGGAAAGGCATTAGGTGCCAATAAAAATGTTGATGATACTTATAAGTAAAGAAAGAGACATTTTGTTTATGATACTTAGTCTTGATATTTTCCAAACTATCCTAACTACAATACTTTTATTTCTCTTATTACATTATGTTAAGGTCCTAACCCGCACATAGGTAGATCAATGTATTCGGATGTAATAAAGGTCAATATTAATAAGACCTTTCAATAAAATAGAATAAGGCGGATGTAAGAAGACCTAATAGAAGCTTCAGCTTCTAGAAGGATCTTCCTCTAGATGCTTCTTTTTAGTATAAATAGGAGT
>JASDQU010402475.1:0-10794 GCA_032191745.1 Picea mariana | reverse complement strand
ACTGCACTCCTTGCAGGAATTTTACTCACTCAGAAAAAGAAACAATTGAAACTCATTTCTTACTCTTCCTCTCAGATTTCAAACATTCAACAAGAAATCATTCATACATAGCATAAAATCAATTGCATGATAAAAAGAGTAAAGCATTCATGAGCATAACATTCAAAAATGCATACACAGAGAATATTTGAACACCATGAGTCTGAATCAATGCCTTTTTGTATTAATCCATAACTTTTGTACATGGAATTCATCTACAAAGCTCTCTGCTTCTTCTCTTCTATGCTCTCTCCTCATAATGCTGCTTTTGTTGCTAATGTTACAATAATACAAGGGAGGGTGTCTATATTCGTTTTCCCTCCGACTCCTAAAACTGTCTAATCTAGGAATTCAATTCTACCTACCTTCATTAACTACTATAAATGCCTTCTATCTACTATGGATGAGAGCGGATCACTCAAGGTCCTTTTACAATATACAAGTGTGCCTCCACTTGATGACTTCATTAATGTTTCAAGACATTTTCAAAATTTGCGCTGGCTGCTTTTCCAGCTGTCTTTTTATCTCCGCGCTGACTCGCTTGAGATGCTCCTGCATCATACTCCCTCGCTTGAAAATTTTCATGGGCTCTTGTCCATGAGCTCGTGCACGGTTTGTCCATGCCTCTGGATCTCTACTTCATTCTCCCAGCTGGCATCTTCAACTGGATGGCCCTTCCATTTGACCAAATACTCAAAGTATTGCTTTGGCCTGGTCTTCTTGCTGATCCTTTTTTCAAGTATGCGCTCCGTCTGTGGATTTTTTGCAACTGGCATCTGTTTTCACCACTGAACCTCTGGTTGTTCATTTCCTGCTTCTGTTTCCTCATCTTTATATGGGTATAAATCTAAGACATTGAAGTTGTCTCCTGTGTTGATCTGCTCTGCGCTTATACTCTTGGCTCGAACTCTGCAATCATTCCTTCACCTGGTTGTGAAGTTCTTTCATCGCTTGTGCAAAATCTTTTGCACTAGCACTCTTAGTTGCATCCTGTTCTGAATCTCTCAACTCAGAAATTCCTCTCGACTGCATGCCATAGACAATCTTAAATGGACTCTGCCCCGTTCTTCTATTAACTGAGTTGTTATAAGCAAACTTTGCCTGTGGTAATATGTTGTCCCACTGGCTGTGGTGTTCTGTCACCAAGATCCTCAGCAGGTCTCCCAAACTTCTATTCACCACTTATGTCTGTCCATCCGTCTAAGGATGATAAGCTGAACTAAACGACAAGTTAGTTCCCATCTTCTTCCATAAGGTCCTCCAGAAGTGTCCTACGAACTTAGTGTCTCGATCTGAAACTATGCTCCTTGGTAAGTCGTGAAGTCGAATGACTTCTTTGAAAAAAAGATTCGCAATATGAGTTGTGTCACTGGTTTTCTGACATGTAATGAAGTGTTCCATCTTGGAAAATCTATCCACCACCACAAAGATTGAGTCGAACCCTCTTTGTGTTTTTGGCAAACCCAATATGAAGTCCATGCTGACTGCATCCCACAGCTTCTCGGGTATGGGCAATGGTTGATAAAACCTTGCATTATGCCTCTTGCCTTTCGAATGCTGACAAATTTTGCATCTGTCCACGAACCTTTTGAAGTTTTCTCGCATTCCTGGCCAAAAATATGATTCATTCAACTTTGTGAACGTATTGTCATGACCGAAATTTCTGGCCAATCCTCCACTGTGTTTCTCCTTCAACAAATTCTCCCTCATGGAACATTTTGGAATACAAAGTTGATTACCTTTAAACAGTAATCCTTCCTGGATCACATATTCTGTCCATTGGCTTCTATCTCTGAGAATTGGATTCTCAGTTGCTTCGTACGCCTCTTTAAAATCTGGATCATCTCTGTACATGTCCCTGAGATCATCAAAACCCAATGTTTTGACTCTGAACTCCTGCAATAGCAAACACTTCCTGCTCAAAGCATCAGCAACTTTGTTAGCAGTACCAGAAATATGTTTAATCACAAAAGTGAAAATCTGCATATATTCAACCCATTTTACATGTCTTTGATTCAACTTTTCCTGTTGAGTCACAAATTGCAATGCATGATTATCACTGTATAAGACAAACTCTTTAGGAATTAAGTAATGTCTCCATTTCTTCAATGCCTGAATAATAGTATAGAACTCCTTGTCATACGTGGAGTATTTTATCTTGGCTTCATTCAGCTTCTTGCTGAAGTACGCTATCGGCATGTCTTCTTGACTCAAGACTGCCCCTATTGCAAATCCACTTGCATCGCATTTCACTTGAAATGTCTTTTGGAAATCAGGCAACACTAGAATTGGTTGTTCTATGATCTTCCTCTTCAATAGATTAAAACTCTTCTCAGCTTCTTCTGTCCAGTGAAAATATTTGTGTCTTTTCTTCACTGTGTCCATCATTGGTGCACTAATTCCACTGAAATTCTTGATGAACTTCTGGTAGAAACTAGCCAATCCATGAAAACTTCGAACCTCAAAGATATTCTTTGGTGATGGCCAGTTCTTAATTACCTCAACCTTATCTAGATCCATCCTCAACTTATCTACAGAAATAAAAAACCCCAAATAAATGAGCTTTGTCTTCATGAATGAGGATTTCTTCATGTTTATCAACAGCTTCTCCTATTTTAACCTCTTCATCACTGTAGCCAAATGTTTCATATGTTCAGCTGTTGTTTTGCTAAAAATCAGTATGTCATCCAGATACACAATGACAAATTTTCCGATGAACTCCCTCAGGACTTCATTCATCAACCTCATGAAGGTACTCGGCGTGTTTGTTAAACCAAATGGCATAACAAGACATTCGTATAACCCTTCATTGGTTTTGAATGTTGTCTTCCATTTGTCACCTTCTCTCATACGAATCTGGTGATATCCACTCTTTAAGTCAATCTTCGAAGAAAAAAAAATCTCCACTCAAGCAATCCATCAGATCATCCATCCTTGGCAATGGAAATCTGTACCTAATGGTTATCTTGTTAATCTCCCTCAAGTCAGTACACATCCTCCAGCCTCCGTCTTTCTTCGGACTGAGTACTATCGGAACAGCACATGGACTCAATCTTTCTCTGACCAAACCTTTGTCCAACAAATCTTGGACTTTTCTTTTGACCTCTTCATTCTCTTGCGGCGTTAATCTGTACACTGCTTTGTTTGGTAAACTAGCTCCTGGTATGAGATCGATATGATGACTCACACTTCTAATCAGTGGCAATGAACGAGGTAGTTAGTCCACTACCATGTCAGCGAACTCTTCCAGTAGTTCCTGAACCTCTTCTGGTAAATCATCTACCCTTGTGCTGGTCAAAACAATCTTCAGCTTCCTGACCACAATAAATTGTGGTTCCTCCTTCTTCTTAACCTATGTAAGAAGTTCCTTCCCACCCATGAGAAGTACAGTGTTGCTTACTTTAGGTTTCACCTCCTTATCTTTGATAGGAAGCAACATATGAGTTCTCCCATTCTTCTCTAGGGTGTATGTGTTCATCCTCCCATCATGAATCACATTCATGTCATATTGCCACGGTCTACCCAGCAATAGATGACAAACATTCATAGGAATAACATCACACCAAATCTTATCATTATATCCTCCTATCTTAAATTCAACTAAACACTTTTTAGTGGCATTTACCTGATGTCCTTTTTGTAGCCATGAAACTCTGTATGGGCTTGGATGATCAATCGTCTCTAGATCCAACTTTTCGACCATCTCTGTAGAAATGAGATTATCTGTGCTACCACTGTCCACAATGACCTTGCATACCCTGTCCTTGGTCTTGCAAGCAGTCCGAAAAAGTCTATTTCTTTGGAATGAACTCTCCACCTCCTTCTCTGGTGTCAAAAGAGATTTTCGCATCATCAGCGATCTCCCGCCTTCAGCATTCTCTGCCTCAACATTTCGTCTTTGATCTTTAGCAATGTGAGCCTCTTCTCCTTCCTCTTTCTTCTTGTCTGTACATTCATAAGACTTGTGTCCATCCTTTCCGCATGTGAAGCATGTTATTACTTCACCTCTTCCTCTTCCTCTACCTCTGGTATGAGGAAAAATGTTTGTGTCAGCATACTGACCTTTCTGTTCGGTATGCTTCCCTCTCTGTGAACTTCCACCTCTCTTAGGTTGAGTCTGAGGTTTCTTCCAGTCCTCCTTAGGTTTTTGATTTTTATCCTGAGCAACTGATTTGCCTTTGGGCTGACTTCTGCCTCGGCCTCTTTGACCATGTTTTCAGCTCAGCTTCTCTTCCACTTTTAGAGCCATCTGATAAGCATCTTCCACCGTTCGGATGGTCATCATGTTCATCTCATCCTGAATGTCATATCTTAGGCCATTCATGTACCTGGCAACTTTTTCATCATCACTTTCGCGATGACCTACCCTGATGTTTAACCTGTAGAATTCTTCAATCTACTCCTTCACTGTCATCAACTTCTGTCTCAAGTTTTGCATCCTTCGAAAAAAAGTAATCTGGTAATCCCTGGGAATGAATTTCGCCTTCATCTTCGCAATCATCCTATCCCAACTTTTGATCTTTTGCTTGCCTTTGCAGCGTCTGTCAGCTTGTAGCTCATCCCACCACAATGTTGCATGTCCTTTTAATCTCGTGACAGCATGTTTGACCTTCTTGNTCTTTGTCATGTCCAACTTCATTGTCACTTTTGAAATCACTAAGATCCCCAACACCAACTGTACGCCTTTGTGTTGTCTCCATGTCCTCAAGTCTAGCACGTAAGTCACGCATTTCCCTTTCTATGGCTGGATCAGGCATCTGCCTACCCCTTCTTCTCGGTATTTCCCTCTCCTCTGGCGGATCGAGTGTTTATCTGTCCCTTCTTCTCGGCGGCATGGTGAATCTTCCTTTTCCTTGCTACAAAAAGTAAAGGAATCTCTGGGCTCTGATACCACACCTAGCGCAGCCCTCCCAACCCACAGGTCGGAAAGTCCATGCACACAGGATCTTTCCTATCGACTGGCACAAAGAGATTTCAGCGATTGGATCTTCTATTTCCATTTTGGGAAATCTGCACCCACAAATAACCTTGAGAAATTTCCCCCTTTTATACTTAGGGAGATCGGACTTCGTGATTTCGTGAATCCGGTGGTCAAGTGCCCTGTCTCTCAATCCCTGAAACCTGAATTTATGACACTTGTCCTTTTCTCTCTCTATTTCGCCTTTCTCCTTATCGTGATTTCAGGAGTGGCGATGTCATGCAACTCTGCTCCACGAACCCTGAAATCCTGAAAACCCGAATCACCAAAACTCTGATGCGCTCGCAAGGTTGAATTTTCAACAGCTCTTCATTCCATCAGGATTTCAAACTTCGCAAATCCTGATGCAAAGATTCCGGGACTTCAACCCACGAAACCCTGAAATGGTCAACAAAATTGACTTTCGTGTCGATAGTGTGCCACCTGTCCGCCCTGTTGCCTTCTGTAGCCCCACACAATCCTTTCGTCCCTTCGGAACTTCGCCCTTCGTGATTTCGCGAGTCCTGATGCAAATATTTTGGGGCTTCAACTCACGAAACCCCGAAATAGAAATCCATGGGTAAATCCAACGGACCTTGTTGGCTTGGATCTACGGCTCTACCTCTCCTGAACTTGAACTTTTGAAAATACTCTCCTTAACTCCCCTGCTCCTTCTTGAGATCTGACGGCTCATGGGACTTCGCGAATTCTCCATGGAAAATTCCGACCGTCTGTTTCTCTTCCTTCTCAAGGACTTCTGCAACTTTTTACCAAAGTGGTTTTCAATGGTACTTGACCGCCTGCGACACAAACTTGCGACTCCTTCTCAATGCTCCAATGCACGAACCTCCTGTGCTTCTCTTCGACAATTTTGAAGGCTTTATCCTTCCTGAGCTTTCTCCAACTCTGAGTCTTAAAGAAGACTCATGCACGCACTCCTTGCAGAAAATTCCTCAATTACTCTGAGGAATTGAAATCCTTCGACTCTACGCACTCCCTGCAGCAACAGTCTCTCAACACTTCACTCAGGTTACAAAACCTGAAACTCTACTCATCCTGCGCACACCTTGCACGGCTCCTGTGCTCAACTTGAACTTCTGTGAAAATGATAACAATTGTTATCTCTCCTGAGCTTTCAGAGATGAACTCTGACTTCTGTCAACGCACTCCTTACGAACAAACTCCACTGTGCTCCTTGCAGGAATTTTACTCACTCAGACAGAGAAACAATTGAAACTCATTTATTACTCTTCCTCTCATATTTCAAACATTCAACAAGAAATCATTCATACATAGCATAAAATCAATTGCATGACAGAAAGAGTAAAGCATTCATGAGCATAACATTCAAAAATGCATACACAGAGAATATTTGAACACCATGAGTCTGAATCAACGCCTTTTTGTATTAATCCAGAACTTCTATACATGGAATTCATCTACACAGCTCTCTGCTTCTTCTCTTCTATGCTCTCTCCTCATAATGTTTCTTTTGTTGCTAATGTTACAATAATACAAGGGAGGGTGTCTATATTTGTTTTCCCTCCGACTCCTAAAGCTGTCTAATCTAGGAATTCAATTCTACCTACCTTCATTAACTACTATAAATGCCCTCTATCTACTATGGATGAGAGCAGATCGTTCAAGGTCCTTTTACATTATACAACTGTGCCTCCACTTGATGACTTCATTAATGTTTCAAGACATTTTCAAAATTTGTGTTGGGTGCTTTTCCAACTGTCTTTTTATCTCCGCACTGACTCGCTTGAGATGCTCCTGCATCATTGACACCCCAAGAAAATGAAGAGGTCAAGAATCAAGTCCAAGAATTGTTGGATAAGGTTTTGGTTAGAGAAAGTTTGAGTCCATACGCAGTACCAACTGTGTTGAGTCCAAATAAAGATGGAGGCTAGAGAATGTGCACATATTCTAGAGCTATTAACAAGATCACCATCAGGTATATATTTCCTTTACCCATAATGGATGATTTGATGGATTGCTTAAGTGGAGAAAATTATTTCTCCAATATAGACTTGAAAAGTGGTTATCACCAGATAAGAATGAGAGAGGGAGATGAATGGAAGACAGCATTCAAGACAAATGAAGGATTGTATGAATGGATTTTTATGCCATTTGGCTTGACGAATGCCCCAAGCACATTCATGAGATTGATGAATGAAGTACTAAAGGATTTCATAGGTAAGTTTGTAATTTTATATTTGTATGATATCCTAGTCTTCAGTAAAACTGAAGAAGAGCACTTAAGGAACTTGACATTAGTGATGAGGAGGTTGTAGCAGGAGAAACTGTTGATAAATTTGAAGAAATGCTCTTTCATGAAGAAAGAACTCATATACTTGGGTTTTGTAATCTCTTCAAATGAATTGAAGATGGATCCAAAGAAGGTGGGAGTAATCAAAGAATGGACTTCTCCGAGAAGAATATTTGAGGTGAAAATCTTCCATGGATTAGCAAGTTTTTACAGGAAACTCATCAGGAATTTCAATGGTATTTGTGCACCCATATTGGACACCATAAATAAAAAACATAAGTCTTTTAATTGGACAAAAGAAGCTGAAAAAATATTCAAAGTATTAAAGGAGAAGATAATAGAACAACCTATTCTGGTTCCGCCATATTTCAAGAAGATATTTCAAGTGAGGTGTGATTCCAGTGGAGTAGCTATTGGTGCAGTCTTGAGCCAACACAATAAGCATGTTGCTTATTTTAGTGAGAAGTTTAATGATACTAAGAGGAAGTACTCGATGCATGACAAGGAATTTTATGTTGTAATACGAGCTCTAAAAAAGTGGAGGCACTACCTTGTTCCAAAGGAGTTTGTCTTGTACAGTGATAATCAGGCTTTACATTTCATAACTAGACAGGAGAAGTTGAACCAAATACATGGTAAATGGGTAGAATTAATGCATAATTTTACTTTTTTTATTAAGCACATTAGTGGTAGCGCTAACAAATTTTTTGATGCTTTGAGCAGGAGATGTCTGATTATGAAGGAATTCCAAGTGGAGACCTTAGGATTTGAATACCTTAAGGAAATGTGTCGTGAAGATCCATATTTTAAAGAGGCTTATGAAGCATGTGAGAAACCTTTGCTAAGGGAAATAAGCCATTGGATAGAGTATCTAATTCAATATGGACTGTTGTTCAAAGGAAGCCAACTCTGTATTCTGAAATTCTCAATGAGAGACAATCTATTGAAATAAAAACATAGTGGAAGATTGGTTGGACATTTTGTCCCTGACAAGACTTATGCACAGCTGAGTTCTATTGGAAGATTGGTTGTTGTCATTGATGTCAACTGTAGTCATTGGTTTTGGACCGCAAGATTGATGAAGGTATTTGGACACAAAACCCATGGATGGATAGTATACATCATGTTGTTTCTGGTGGTAGGTGGCATGTCACGTAGATCCTCATGGTTGAGGAAAAATTAATTTTTGAATATGACAAAGTGAATTGAAGAAGAAAGTACAGGTTGGCCCTGAAGATAATTAAAGAAAAGAATTACAAAATAAGAAAGTGTCAGGTCGGCCTAATGTTAAAAGGAAGTGACATAAAAGGTATAAATACATATCATTATACATTCATTTTAAACACACACAAGTCAAATTTCAAAGGAAATCTGAAGTAAAGAAGGTCAGATTTCAAGGGAGGATGAAGTCTTTTGGTGATGTGTTCTAAGGTATGTTATTTACAGATCATCTTACCATTTTCGCTATAACATTTTTTATAGAATGATTCATATGGTGAAATTGGTATGGTATTGGGAATACATATCTAGGTACCTATGGTAAAAAATTTAGCTCTTTATTCACTATACTTTTGCAAATACACTCTATGGAAGATAGGGTTTTTTACTAGTCCTGAAGCTAGTCATAAACAGGTGTTTCGGGTAAAACAACCATAACTTCTTCATAGAGAATCCAAATGAAGTGAGACCAATTTAAATGGAAAGAGTACGAGCTTTAGTTTCTTGTGTGATAATTTTAGAATATGATGTTAAATATTGAGCGTGGGTCATTATGTACAAGTTTTCTCTCCTGAATAAACCAGAATTGAATAAGGTCTACCATTCTCTATATAACTTCTTTTTGGGGAGGAATAAAGGAGTGAAAATTGGAGGATTTTCAGAGAACACATTGAGTTATATTATCCACAGGATCAGATTATACTAAGAAGTGAAGAATTGCAGAAGTTGAAGAAGTCTCAGGAAGCATTATCTGGTTCTATGTGATGGTTAGTTGATGGTGATGATTTAATGTAAAGTTTTATTATCTCTCATATATTCTTGGGTGGAAGGAAGGGGAAAGGATGGAGAGGTCAACCCTCTCTTGATTTTGTAGGATTGTATCTTCCTTTTGGAGGTTTATTCCTCCCTTTATATTTGGAAGTTGGAGCTACCTTTGGAAGTATTAGAATATAGAAGATAGTGTGCTCATTTTACCATTGACGATACCCTCGTCACCCAACCATAGGCCTAAGCCACCCTCCGAGCACCTTAACCTTGACTGAGAATTACTCCAGAAGCAAACCCTAGGCTAGATAGCCAAACAAGGTGTAGCGCATCTTCCTCCAAGGATAGCGCACCAACAATAGTTGATCAGATAGTCCAAACCCTAGACAAGAGATAGTCCAAGACAACACTGAAACTGCTAGCTACAGCAGTTGCACCTGCAGCTCTCCTCCACATGTGCATACCAAACTGGGAACTGCAGTGTGCACCAAACTAGGAACTGCAATTCTGAGATGTTGTCAAATAAGAACTGGCGCCCTATATTTATACTAGTTATGCCAGATTTGTTAGGGTCGACTTATCCTTCTGGATATGTGTCTTTTCAGTATATTATTATTATTTATGGCTGACTTCTTCTCTTGGATGCTAATAACCTAATATAAATTATCTTCTTGAGCCGACAAGACTTCTAGGGTTATTAGCCAACTCATTAGGGTTTTCTCTTGCTCTTTGGAGTCTTCTATTCTTGTCAGGTTCACACATGGAGGTAAATACCTCCCATAGATACCATAATATTAACACTCCCTCCTAGCTAGGGAGGTATTACAGGTAATGGACTTGAGCACAAAAATGTACCATTTACCCGGTAGCATCAATATAGTCGTCTAGACTATTTCATGACTAGATCATGAGCATCACCATCACCATCACCATCAGCTGCATCATCTCTCAGAACCATACTTCATCTGAGTAATTAGACATGATGTGTTGGATAAGTCACTCACACCATAGAGTGATACAGGAGCCACTCTTATAATCTAGAGGAGTAAATGCTCTGAACCAATTTCCGTCTGGAAAATCTTTGTTCATCATTCGTCTGGATGGTGATTATTTTCAATAAACTATTGATAGTCTTCAAGGTAGTTAGAACAAGAATAGAACACAAATGTGTCTATCCATAGTAGTACATAACTACAATCCAATGGTTCACTACCACACCAAGTAACACACAAGTACGTGATCAGCAACGTATGGTTGCGAATAGTGGAACATATCCACCATAGTAGTCCTCATCTACTGTCATACAGTCTTCATAACAAACATCTGATAGCAACCTGCTTAGAAACAATGTTATGATATAAATTGATTTGTCTGGGCCAATATTTCACTCACATCTGTGAGCTCTAAAAGAATATCTGCCTCAAAATAGTGGAACATATCCACCACAGTAGTATATCTCTACTGTCTGGAGACATGTAGTCTCCATAACAATCATCTGATTCCATCCTGCATAGAAAATATTGTTAAAAATAAGTTGAATCAT
>JASDQU010402471.1:0-10852 GCA_032191745.1 Picea mariana | reverse complement strand
AATGGCATTCAAACTTTGCTCTTATATGACGATGCCAGAGAGGATCTTGAGAGTAATGGTTGGCTTGTTTTCCTTAGAAAATTTCAGGGTTTCAATTTACAGACTACTCAGGAATTTTCTTTCTCCTTCAATGGGTGTAGAGCTAAGGTGGGTGATGTCCAACTTCAGGTTACAGAGGATTTCTTGAGTCAAGCTACAAGACTCCCTGCAAGTGGTCAAAGGTGGTTCAAAAATGCAAAGGTGGAAGAGGTTCCTTGGACTCATCTCTTTACATCTCGGAAGATAAAAGGATGTGACAAAGGTATGCCCATCTCTTTACTCAAAGTTCACTAGCACGACCTGCTTTCTATGTTAAAACAACTTATCACTTGTGAAAAACGTTTTGGTCTTGTGTTTCTGTACCATTTGCGTATGCTCATGATTTTTATGGGGGTTCCCTTGAACATGTCGTATTATTTATTGAGGAGCCTTTATAAAATGGGCAAAAGGTATAGAAAGAAATGATCAGACTTGAGCCTCTTCCATCATGGATTAATAAAAATCTTGCTTTTGCATCAATTAGAATTGCAGAATGACAGTTGGGATTCATTCATAACTAGAAATGATTATGATAACCCTGATACGGAGGAGTTAGACAAGCTCATGGTTGAAGAGACCCTTGTCTACCCTACAATGCCCCTCTCACCTACCCAAGCCTGTGTCTCAGCCTCCTAAAGCAAACCCTTACTTGATCCAAAGGTTATTGAGTAGGCTCGTGAGCAAGTTATACACCCTAATGACTCTGTTAAAAATTTAAAGAAATCTACAGGCAAGATATCTAAAAGAAATGTTGATATAAATTTTAAGAACAAGAGAGCCAGGAGGCTGATTTCGAGGAGGCTTCATAACAATTCAAACTCTCATGCGAGCTCGATTAGCATGATCGAGATCCATGAGAGTTCGGACTCCGAAATCGATAGGTTCCTTGCTGAAGAAAACCCTCTTTTGTTCGAGCCACACCTTGATCGGCCCTACAACTTTGTGGACAATTTACCTCCCTGTCTGAAACATGATGCAGAGTTTCCTAGTATTAAATTGGGTAATGAATCTACTGTCTGTGTGGAAGATGCTCCGGTTCACAATCATGTTTGTTCCTAAGAGACTGTCACTTAGTCAAAGTGTGAAGTTTGTCGTTTTTGGATCGATAAATACTACAATGATGTACCCATCCTACAGTCACAGGTTAGGGCTCTCACTAATCAGATTGATGCCTTAACTAATAAAAACCATAAGCTCAAGTATGTCATTCAAGGAAGAGAGAAACATATGAAGACTACAGGAAATGTAATATTAAAAAATGTTGAGTCTGCAACAGCTATAGTAAATTCCAAGATTGTCTGATACGATTTAATCTTACAGTTGGAGGTATGATTCTTTATTTTTTAAAATAGGATTATTTGTTAAAACTAGATTGCTTTGTTCTTACAATGAATTGGATTTCATTTACTAAAATAACTAGCTACAGAATCACAAGATTATGTAGCCAGTTATGTTAATTCAAAATTTGCAAATTAATGGTTGAATATGTATCTAAATCTTTCTATTTTTCCTTTCAGGATATTCAGGAGTTCATGGTTACCAATTGATCTGAGGCATCTTTGAGACTTGCTAGTATATCTTTGATACATTTTGTATGAACAAAAATAAACTTTTGTTAGATTTAGAGGATTTAGTATGATCTGGGTGGTTGTATCCCCTTTTTATTTTTGTAATCAATATTTGATCTCAGAAGAGGAAATAGTTACCTTTCTGAAGGTTTTAAAAACCCATTATTTTTGTAACTACATCATCTTGGCCTGGGGCTAGTTGTGAACAAGCTTATACATGAATTTGGACATAACATATGTTTACATTTTTGCCTTAGCTGTTTGTAAATGTTGTTGTTGTATATAATTTGTTTATCTTGATCATTTGATGACTGTCGATAGCTTTCGTCTTCACAGATTATTATATCATCAAGATAGTTTTTCTCTTACAGTTCGCAATTTTATGCTTCAGTTACATAAAAATAGTGAATGATCATTCAATTTGTATTATAAGTTTTTAACCTTAAACATGTTGATTGATTAAATGCAATTTGTAACTGTCGGATTTATCTTATGTGTTATTACTTGCAGTCTCTTATATCACAGTTATTATTTTGCGTCCTATCGTTTTATCAATTAAATACACCAGTCAATGTATAGTTTTACGTTTATTCCAAATAGTGTGAAGATGCATAGCAGGTTTATCTCATGGATGGAATGATGTACGATTTATAAAAACAGTTGGATGCATACTCTTCAAGTGATTAATAGGTTAGTCTGTTCCTTCTTATTTTCTTATTTATTATAGAAATTCTTATTAGTATAATTTTCACTGTCTACATTTTTTTGTTTAGATAGTAGTTTGATATTTGATCTTACAGATGCATATAGATTAGAAACAAACCAAAAATAAATAGTTCATTTTGCCTTCTTTATCTACTTTCATCAAAAGATCCATTTTCACATTGATTTTAGTGAGTTCAGATTAAAACTCATGAATTGTATAAAATGCATATAAATTAGACAAACAGTTATGTGCGTAAATATTATTTAAAGTAAGTTGTATATTTATGTGTGTATATACATAACAACGCTTAGTAATTAGTGAGTTATTTTGTTCCTTTTATTTATTTATTTGTTTCTTCTAGGACTTTAGATTGGACAAAGGGGCCATTAAACCCATCATAGTGAGTCAATCCAAACGACTTGGGTTAATTAGACAACCCCAGACCAGATTCACTCTTCCAGTCGATGAGTGATCATTCTCGCACGTCAACATCAGCGTGGTGAATTTGAATTTGGTTATAGCCAGAAAACCCATCCATGAGTGAGAGGACTTCATGACCAACACAAGAATCGATAACTTGGTCAATGAATGGGGTAGGGAAGTTGTCTTTGGAACATGCTTGATTGAGGTCAAAAAAGTCGGTCCACACCTTAATAGTGGCCTATTTTTTGTTGACAAGAACAAAGTTCAAAACCCAGGATGTGTATGCTATCGAGTAGATGAAGCTAGTGAGACACAACTTATCGATTTTGTCTTTGATAGCCATAGCTTTGGATGGGTGAAGTGGTCAATTATTTTGTCAAATAGGGGAAATATTGGTCCTGGTGTCGACACAATGTTCCACAATGGCTAGGTTTAATATAGGCATATCTGTGTAGGACCATGTGAAAACGTCTTGGAATTCCTGGAAGAGCATGCATCACCTAGAGTGATTTCTTCAGGAGAGAATGCATCACCTAGAGTGATTTATTTAGGAGAGCATGCATCACCTACAGTGATTTCTTCCACAACATTAGGTTTGACATAGATGTCTATTTTAATTGTGGGGGATATTTTTGCCATATTTTCTTCTTCAAAAGAATCAAGTGCGGGTATTGGGTTTTTTAACCAGTCCACATGGCTAGGGGGATGAAATCCTTAGCTTCAATGGCACAAAGTAGAGTATCTGAGTGTGTTCGAAAGGAATTTTGAGATAATAAGAAGGATAGGTGGTGAAAGGAATCACATGGGTAGTCTAGTGCGCATAGAGCTTCTAGAATGTCTTCATTTGATTGAAAAATGAAGGAGTATACTGAGTCTGCAGTAAGTTGGGCTGAGGAGGTGAGATTCGTGGAGATAATGCAAAGATTGTCTATGGAAGGAAGATGAGAGGATGATTGGATATCATCACTCACATATGAGGTGGGTGGACCTATGGGGGGAGGGTGAGATGCTTCACCAGATTTCATGAACCAAATGTCCATATAAAAATCATGTGTATGGTGATTTGGGGGAGGGAGAATATCGTAAATGGGTGTTACGGGGTAATTTGAGGGCTTTGGCAGGAAGTCTTTGCATATTGGTTTAATGGAAATGATTGTTGAGTTCAATGAAAGGAGGTTACGTCATGGAGTGGGTATGCTATGATTTATAGGATGGGGATTGCTCAAGGCCTAGTCCACAGGGCGTTGTACCTGTGGCACAGTGGTTGGGATAGAATCCCTCTGGCATGGTCATCCCTTAATAATGAGTGGGAATATATATGTGTAATGATCCATATGGTAACATAGTGCACAAGGGAACCAAAAATGTTCATTTATTGATGTGGAGACATAGTAAATGGTTTGAGTGTTAGTAGTAGTTTGGGTATCTTGAGAGGGCTCTACTAGTGGTGTTTTTCTTACTTATCTCAGAGTCTTATGAAATGTAGGGATAGTCGGGAATATATTAGTATAATGATTGTATTCCCCACATAGGGTGCATGCGTGGTTGGTATGAAATCCCTTTATCTTCGTGGAAGAGAATTCTGCTAGTGTAGGTGGCTTTGCGAGGGTAGGGAGTAGAGTTGCTTCTTTGGGAAGTTGAATGAGATTGTGTAATTCATAAAATGTAGGGAAAAGGTGGGTTGGGTGTCCAACGGTAGTGAAAAATGTTCATGGGGGTTGGATGTATGGTGGGGAGGGGAGTATGGGTTCTTTCTTCCTCTTGATGCCACGTTGGTTGGTGTCATTTCCCCCTTTGCAAGTATTTGGGTTTCCTATAGTGGTAGTATTGCACCCTACTATGTGACCGGTTGGATGAGTGGGTGGTTGAGCCCCTGGTTGTGGACTTGAAATTGTGGGATGAGGTGGGAGAGATAAGCCTGGTATCATAGCTATTGGTTTGAGATACCATACAAGGATGGATATCACCATATTTGGTAAGGTGAGGGTAGCAACAACCTAGTATGATTTTAATCTTGCGGGGGGAATAAAAGAAGGGTATTTGGGTAATGGCCTGTGGGACTATTTTCCAAATAGGGATTTAACCCATCGTGGGTGGTTTGGTTGATAATTCATCTTCGGAATATTGTAAGGGGGGTTCCTTGAGAGTATTTTATGGTGTAGGAATAGGGGTGGGGTTCTATCATTCCTCTAGGGGAGGGTCATCGGGAATGTCTCTTCTATCTAAGGTAATGATGAAGACATGGTCTATGCTTGGGGTGGTAGGGGTGTATCCTTGGTATGAACCAATTAATGATGAGTCATGAAAGATCCTTTGTTTGACATCTACCATTGGTAAAAGGTCATCACTTGAGAAGATAAGTGGAAGGATGTTATCAATGTGCCCTAGTTGATTAGGCTCATAATGGGTCAATTGGTAAATAGTGACGATCTTCCCATTGTGAGGTAATATCATGGTGCGAAATACAAAAGATGTTATTTATTGAATGTCATACATGTAGCTTCATCCAAAAAGGATATTATAATTCAATTGGGAATCTATAACTTCAATGTCAATGAAGATTGTTTTTCCCACTAATTCTATGGGCACATTTTGATGATGCAATGATGGATGGTGATGTTTCCAATCCTCATAGGAATTTGGAAGGAAACTAGTGATGGAAGATGTGGATTGGCTTTGTCTAATTTGAAAGTGATTAGACGGGTGTATGTAGGGTCTATTGCCCCAAACTATGAAAGCAAATCCTTTCTTTGGGAAGGGCATATCTAGAGAACCTAAAGTACTGACATGGAAATGGGTGATTGTGCAAGGTGGTCAACAAGGTGGTAGTTGTGGGAGACTCGAGCGTGTGGGTTATGCACATTCCAACATAGTGGTGGGAGAGGGATTCGGGTGGTGACTTTATTTTTAGGATGAGGAATCATTAAATGTTGCCCGACCGGTAATGGGGGGGACTCAAAGTTGGTGGGAGGGGAATTAGATGGTATAGTGCATTGGTGGATAAAATCTTGTAATAGGATTTTCTCTTCCATGGTGAGAAGGATACTACAATCTGTTGAATTATCGGTTTCTGGTTGGTCGGGTTCAGGGAATTATCCTGTCTATTGTGGGAAAGGGGCAGTTTTTGGTTTTGTGTTGATGACACCTTCGTGATGGATTGGGTTATGTAATATTGTTGGTGGTAGTGGTGACATGTAGTTGGTAGGTACTTTTGGTGTTCCTTGGGGTGGGGGAGGGAGTGGAGGGTTCATAGCTTCCTTCCTTCATTTGTAATTGATTACTTGAGGGCAATGATGGGTGTAATGGACATATTTTTCACATAATGCACATGGGAAATTGGTTTGAAGGTTATTATTCCTTCCTTCATGTGGTTTTCCATTGTTATTTCCCCCCTAGGGGTTTTGGTTAAAATGATTTTGGTTACCACCTGGTGGGGGATTTGGTTGTTGGGGGTCGTCCTCTTGTCCTTGGTTTTTATTCTTTTCCTTTCTCCAGTTTTTATTAAGTTGATGAGGGGGATTGGTGCTATTTAATTGTTCAAAATATTGAACTTGTTGAATAGGAGAAAGTTGGATAAAATTTACCCCGTCCTGTTGTTGTCCATGTGATGGGGCATCGAGTTGATGAGGAACATGGAAGGGGTAGTACGAGTTACCTTGGGGAGGTACATACTGGATGTATGAAGTGGAGGTTCCTCCCCTAGGTTTGGGAGTATATGTTGTGGATGGTGAAGGGCCTAGATGTTGTACATGCATAGGGTGAGTGGGGGGCACATGGACTTGTGGCCCCATGATGGGAAGAGGAGGTTCCATGAATGGTGGTTGATGTGGTGGGGGACAGTAGTATGGGTTTCCCCCATATGGTGGTTGGTATGGATTGGCCCCAAACATGGGTACTGATTGAGCATGTGGGTTTGTATGGGCCATGGAATCAATCAACTCATTGGGTTTGTCTTGACCAAATGGTAGGGAACGAGGAGCATCAGGTAACACTGTATAAATATACTTCGATTGAGAGTAAAGTTCCTTCCTCGAAGAATATTTGCAGGAATACATACATATATGACTCAACCTCTCAATTTTGAGCTCGAAGGACAAGAATTTTGTTTTTGTAAGTCGATCAAGGCATTATATGGATTGAAACAAGCTCCCAGATCTTGGTATGCAAAAATGGACGATTACCTTCGTAAAGTTGGATTTCAATGAAGAGAATTTGGTGATACCTTATAAGTGCACCTACAGATTAAAAATATGGTAATTTTAGTAATGTATGTTGATGGCTTAATCATTACTGGGAACAATGATGATCATATTTGATAGGTCAAGAAGGAATTACAGGTTGTCTTTAAGATGACATATATGGAATTAGTTCACTACTATCTTGGAGTTGAAGTATTCCAACATTCAAACAACATTTACATTAGTCAATGCAAGTATGAATTTGAACTATTGAAAATATTTGGCATGAAAGACTGCAAATCCGTTCTCACCCCAAAGGAGGAAAATTTAAAAATTTCAAAACTTGAATGGGGGGAATTGGTAAAAAACACTAGTTACAGACATTTGATTGGTAGCTTGATTTATTTGACAACCACTCGTCTAGATGTATCATATGAAATCATTATTCTCTCAAGATTTATGAAGGAACCAAGGAAAAGCCATTGAAATGCAACAAAATGAGTTCTTAGATATATTTAAGGTATGAAAGATTATGGTATTATATACAGGAAGAATAGAAAATTTGTAATTGTTGGATATTTAGATGCAGATTTTTTCGGAAGTGTTGTTGAAAGAGAATCAGCATCAAGTCACTTGATGAATATGGGATCATCAACAATTTTTCAGAGTTGCAATAAGACGACTACAGTTGCAAATTCTTCGGCATAAGAAAACTATATATCAACATGGGAAGCATCATGTGAGACCGTTTTGTTATGAAAAGTTTTAGATGATTTGGTAATTACTCAAACATAAGATACTTTATTGTTAATTGATAGTTAGTCAGCCGTTAAACTTGTTGAAAATCAACTTTTTCATAACGAAAAAAAAACATGTCAGCACAAAGTATCATTACACCAGGACACTTATTGAAAAGGGCATCATCAAACTAGTATATTGTCCTTTAGAAGATCAGATCTCAGATATTTTCATGAAACCACTTGACAAGATAAAATTTACTAAGTTTAGAGAAGAACTTGGTATTTGTTCCAATGTAATTTTGGATCAATGGGGAGAATTCTATATATTATGATCCTAAAGTACTTAGTATAATATTATTTTATTGTACTTAGGATTTTCTAGAATTCATTTATTTATATTAGATAATGAGTCTAGAAAAGAGTCACTTCTTAGAAGCAACAAAATAGGAAATTGTTAGTGTTAGCACTAGAAGTCACCTTCCGATTGTGGAGAGGGTAAGCCCAATACCCATCAGAGTTTTATGCCACAGGTTGGTTTTAAAGAGGTCAAATGGGTGCAGACTCAATATGATATCATTTTAACTCAGAAAACTAGACTAGTATGCACATGCAGTTGAGGTCTTGATTAACTTCAGTCAGTAAGTTGGAGTAAGGGTGAATAGAGGGAAGAATTTGGTTAGGAGAGTGTAGAGGTTTGTCRTATACATCAGGTMTTCCAACAGCCTAAGGAGGAAAAKMTTCAAATACAAGATCCTCTTGTATTCAAAACTTCATGAAACTGAAGAAYRTAAATAACAACACTACAATCTAACATACATTACAATACAGTYAAAACAATCCATGTGAATCCTTCAATCATGGAAACTTTAGTATCAGAGGTAAATATGATGAAAAATAAGTTGAATTTCATTAAACAAGAATTCTCAGATCAAAATACATAACTAGAGAACCAAAAGATTTATCAAAATTTTACAATACGAGAGCACTTCTCAACCATCGAACTTAACAAAATACTAAAATTGCCTATATATACTAAAAAATGTTGCAACTACTGGGAGCGTGATCGAACCTCTACATTTAAATCTTTCAGTTGGTGCCTTCTCTGTCATACTTTGTAGGCCTTATTATGTCAGACGCGATATTACCTCAGTTATGTGTTTTGTAGGAAAATCCATCCAGAAGGAAACTTTGGATTTCCAATCTACACTCATGACCATCTTCAGCCTGTTTTCCATTTATGGGGTTAGGCGATGTTTCACTACCTACCCCATTTACATTATCTATATTCAATAGGATCAGGACGAGGCTTGACACCCGTGAATGTTCCAGGCGGTGCCCACGACTTCTTCAGGTCAATCCCAGTGCCTTGAGGCCATTTAAATATTCTTTTGTGACCAATATGGGTGTTGTAGGTGCTAAGATTCTTTATGGACTTGACCTTCACTAATATGACCTACGGTTATGACCAAGCACTTACCCAAAAGGTGTTTCACAACTTCACATTTCGGGTGCTTTGTTGTGAGCCACTCCCAACTCTCCCAATTTTTGAACTCACGAATTGGAGCCTAGAGAGTGCTAGCTCCCTTCTTATGGACCCCTCCAATATGACCACCACTACGACCTGGGGCTTATATTTAAGGCGCTTTGGGATTTTCAATTTTGGGGATTTTGAATGATAGCTCCCTTCAAAATTTTCAATTCACAAAACTACGAATCCGTTGATCTGACGCCACATGCCCCTATGAATTGAATGGTCTAGATCTATTTCAGGCTTCGGCCATCAGGGATTTGGTGCCTTCCTCACTTAGAAATTCTCGAAATGGATTTCTCTATAGTTCGTATCTGTTGCCACACATCCCTCTGGATCCGATGGCTTATGTTAATTTTGGTTTTTGGGACTTCGGACCTTTGACGATTAACTTTAACATTATTTCAAAATCTTGATTCCCTCGATAATTTTCCACTGTTGATCTCTCCCAATGATATCTACAGCCAAGATTTAATCTTTTCTCGACCATGATTTCAGGCCTAGAATGAGTCTCTCTGAGTGTTTTTCTTTGCGCTCATGGTTGCTACCTATTGAAATTACTAAAACAACTGAGAGGGGGGGTGAATCAGTTGTAATTGAGCTTAAACAATTTTAAGTCTATTAAAACATTATTAATCTTTCTTCAAGTGATCATCAACAATATAAAGCATATGGACAGTAAAATTAAAGAGCATCAGTTACACATAAGGTATACATAGAGACAGATTTTCACGAGGAAACCCATAAAGGGAGAAAACCTCTTCTTCTTCAAAATGATAGGCAGTCTTTTAAGTTTTGTACATCATCTATAATTGATCACCAACTGAATGTGAGGCTGCTACCTCTATTTTACAAGATGCAAATTGTTTGAGAGAACCAACTCTCTGGTTTCTCTAGCACCCACTAGAAGGAAGCACCAACTCCATTAATGTTCCAACACCAACTGGATGGAAGCACTAACTTCCAGTTACACAGGCTCCAACCTGTATAACAGAGAACACTTGTTCTCCCTTACACCACCCTACCACCCTTGTTTCTCTGGCTGCAACCAGATGGAATCTACAACTTCCTTTTTTCAAGCTCTCACCTGAACCTCTGAGGATAACAGTCCTCCCGAGCACCTCCCAACCTCCCTAGAACATTAATGAACAAATAAACATTCAACTACACAGATAAATCAATTCTTACCAATCTTTCTTTGTTTTGTAAATCTAGTCATCTTCTAACTGTTCTGCAATTCATTTATTCCTCTGTCTATTCAGCAGGTCTTCTCTGCATCAACTTCTTCTTTCATTCTGCTCGGCTTCAAGTTTTATTCATCATCAGTTACTCTTTCCTGAGTTTCATCTCACACTGTGTATATTCTCCATTTCAATCTATGTTATCTGATTTTCCCTTTCTTTCAGTTTTATTCATTTCACATACTGAACAACCCCTCACACGCTGTCTGTCTCATTTTTTTTATACACACTCACGATGGTTCAACTTCCCATCTCCTTAGGCAAAAGGGAGACAACTGTCTCAGAAACTGAAACGCCAACTAATCGGCAATAATGAATCCATTTCACTAACAGATTTGAAACTGAGGAGTTAACTGTGAGAGAGAACAGTAACCCTCCGATCAACACTTG
>JASDQU010402469.1:0-10796 GCA_032191745.1 Picea mariana | reverse complement strand
TCTTCATCGCCATAAAATTTTTCCAAATTTTGAATGAAATTTTCAAAATGATCACAACAATTTTGAACCAGCAACAAAGATGAATATAATTCTTTATAATGCTCATAAAATTCTGTATGAAAATCTTGTAATGAATAAATAATTGCAAATGGTAAATTTTCGTACCATTTTTCTTCCTTTCCCTCCAAGGTGGCCATGAACATCTTAATTAAACAATCTTCATGAAATTGAACCCTTAGCTTATGCACATGCATGTGAAATTTAACCAAGTGCAAAGAAACATCATCTTCTTTGTCATCTCTGAATTTTGTCAAATATGTCTTCCAATCTGTACGAGGCATTTGATTTGGAAAAACGGGAATGTGAGCACAATTCATAGGAGCATACCTCATGGATTGATAATCCATATTGAATCAGTGGAATCACCATGAAATTCTCTAGGCTACTGAGTCTTTGGACAATAGATTCACCATGAAAATTTTGAGCTTTGGATTTGTATAAAACTAGAGTCACCAGGTGAATGGTACAACCTTCATGTGTTTGGCTTATGTTAACCATCAAAATTCAAATCTGAACTTTGTCATTTCTCCCAAGGAATATTTCACTTTCGTTCCTTGGCAACGATGCCAAAATGTTATCACTTTGTAATTTCCCTTGGTTGCGGGAGGGAAACCCTGGAGGTAGCCACATACCACTTTGGGCTTGGAATCTAGCATTTCCAAACTAGAGACGTATCTCATTGTGTATTAGGATCAATGGCTAGATTTGAAATAGAAATAAGGTTTTAAGATGTGGTGGTAGAGAAGAGAGATAAATCCATTGGGCATGGAGTCAACTTTGAAGAAAATGGAACTATCAATGACTGGTGGTAGAACTATCAAGGAAGCGAAGGCTAGATAGGTGATAATATTTAAGTTTAAATATTGTTGTTGTATGGTGAAATAAAGATAAAATAGTTAGCCACATTCAAAGAACCAACTAAGATGAATTCTGATTGGGTTAAGAAGAGATAACAATGCTTAAATTGCTTGAATCTAAAGCATCAATATCAGATGAATTCCAGACCATTATATTTTCAATTTAAAAATATAAAGTTGCAGATGAAATGATAAAATAACACATGAAATACATACATGAGAGGGAAACACACACTTCATATCACCACCACAAGAATATCTGGTATGAATAACATTATACTTCTGCATTAATATTTCATTAAACTTAGGAAAAATTACAAAATGTTCAAAAGAAATATCCTCTATGTTTTTGCCAACCCCTTAGTAAATAAAAATTACAAATATACATAGAAAATAATATTTCCCAATCTAAGGAGGTTGAACTCAACTACTTCCCAAAGTTGGATTTGGTTACAAAATTATAGAAACACGTTTAGAACTGCCTGCTAGGAAATATGAATCAATTTTCTAGAAAATAGGGGTCAAATATAACATCATATATCTCAAATCATGATAGTTGTTAAAAAAATGAGAGAGGTTTCTGTGAATGGACTCGTTCTTGACAAAATCCTCTTTCAGTTTTCCAAAATTCCTCTCCAGTATCTCAGAATCTGCGCCCAAAGATAATGGCTAAAACATAAAATCATTAGATGTTTAAATATGAAAAATAAGCTATAAATATCCATTCGAATATTCCAAACCATGACACCTGTGAAGAAACTGAGAGGGGTTTTTTTGAATGGGCTCGTTCATGAAACAAAAAACTTTCATTTTTCCAAAATTCCTCTCCGGCGTCTCGGGATACGCACCCAAAGATAATGACTAAAACATGAAATCATTAAATGTTTAAATCTGAAAATAGGCTGTAAATATCCTTTCGAATATTCTAAACCATGACACTTGTGAAGAAACAAAGAGAGGTTTTTTTGAATGGGGTCATTCTTGATAAAATCTTCTTTCATTTTTCAAATATTCTTTTCCATGTAATCATAAACGAATTTTGAAGTTGATTGCAAAAATAGTCATTTCCAGATCCACTTGAAATGTCACTAATTGTTATTTTGACACTTGATATGATGATAAGCATCCCTAGGACCACTTCAATACCCTTTCAAACACCATTTTCTTCAACATCCTAATATATGTCAAATACTCAATTTTGACCCTTGAGAAAATTATAGGACACTAACAAGACACATGGAAAACATTATGAATTATCATGGATGTAGGTAATTCTAGCATGTATGCAACTGGCCCTATCTTTTCTAAGATTTCGAAAAGCCACAATATTGCACTACCAACTTTGGGAAACTTCCCAATTTCAGCAATCTTTTCTTGGATTTAAATTTTAAGAACACATGCTCTCCCACTTTGAATTCCATATGTGTTCTTCTTTTATCAACATAGATCTTCTACCTATCTTGTGAAACTTTCAAATTCTTCTTGTTCTTTATTACCATATGTTCTTCCATTTCTCTCAACAATTTTTTCCCAATCACGATGTGTCTACTGGGTTATCCCAACTTAATGGTGTCATGCATTTTCTTCCATACAATGCTTCAAACAGGCTCATCTTTAATGATTCATGATGCCCATTATTGTAAGCAAACTCAACTAAATTGATATAGTTCCCCCACCTAGAAGGATTGTCCATTACATACATTCTCAACATATCTTCAATTATCCAATTTATCCTTTCTTTCTACCCATCTAACTTTGGATGATATGTTGTATTGAAATTCATATTTGTCCCAAATCCTTTAAATAATCCCTTCCAAAAACTTGATGTGAACTTGGGATCTCTGTTGGAAACAATTACCTTAGACACACCATGTAACCTAGTAATTTCTTTCATATAATTTTTTTCAATATTGGCTTCCTTATGAGTTACTTTCACTAGAATGAAATGTGCAGCCTTTGTAACATTTTCCACCACTACCTTAATGGAATCATGTTGTCTTGTTTTCCTAGGAAATTTGGTAATGAAATTAATAGTAACAACTTCCCATTTCCATTCAATAATGGGAAATGGATGCAACAATCTTGCTATGTTCTTGTGCTCATTCGTTACCTTATGACATTCCATACATTTGGAAAAATAATAAATGACATCTTACTTCATACCAGGCCAAAAATATTGACCTCTTACAACTGTAATAGTTTTATGGTCTCCTGGATGTCCAACATATGACACATTGTGCATCTCCTTTAAAACCAATATTCTCAATTCCTGATAATTGAGAGCATAAAATTTGTTCCAGAATAGGAGGATTCTATCCTCTTGTATTTTGTAATCCTTATATTTTTGTTGTGTATTATCCTGCTGTAAGCTTTCTTTAACTTGCAGATAATGTTGATCTATTGTTACAACATCTAGAATTTTGTCTTTTAAATATGTCATGTACATACTAACTACCGTAGCATGAATTTTATGCACCCTTTGTTGGGTGCATCAACCACCTTGTTTTATTTTCCCTTTATGTGCTTGATGCCAAAGTCATATTCACTAAGAAATTACAACCACCTAGTATGTATGGAATTTAGTGTTGTTTTTTCAAACAAATATTTCATACCACTATGGTTTGTTTTAAATTCAATTTTTTTGCCCATAAGTTAATGCCTCTGCATCCTTAAAGAATGTACTATGTCTTCCAACTCTAAGAAATGTGTGGCACAATTTATTTCATGCTCCTTCAATTTTATGGATTCATAACAAATTACATGTCCAATTTGTGTAAGGACTCCACCAAACCCTTGTTGGATATATGGGTTGACTCGGGTTCTACCTTTAGACTTCCAACAAAACCCTACAAACCATTGACCCTTCTGGAGACCAGAAGGCGACACTGTGCACAATGAAGTCTCACTCGAGATGGTTTATGGGTGATTGCAGGACCCAGATGTGTGCAATCGTGGAAGGGATTTAGCTCATGGGGATGTTAGGAATAGTTTCTACTTCAACATTCATCAGATCTATCGTTATATAACCATTAACAATCATTTTGTAGTAAATATCATGACTAATCTAGTGTGTGCTACATTTTACTACTACTAGAGTCATCCGTTCATTCATTCATTCATCATAAACCATTGCAACACATAAAATAGACATTCCACACAAAGACATAGGTTTTTACCATGGTTCACCCCCCCTCCTTTGGCTACGTCCACAAAGTTCTGGCATTCATTTCTTCTTTATTATTTTTCATCAAGGTTCTACATTGCGCACATTACATAATAAGTTAGTGATGGTGAGGCTGACAAGGTCACACCAAGATCCACAAATTGTGACCTTACCCTCAGTTACAATGCATATCTCTAAAAACCTGACTCATCTCCATAAGTAGCTCCACAACTCTCAACCAAAAAAAACTCTAAAAAACTAGGTGACTCAAGTTAATCTCTCATGATAATCATGATCATATCCTCAGATCTTACAATATACATTTATACTACAAAAGAGGGTTAAAACCCATTATATCAATGATCAAAACCCCAACCCTAAGCGGATTAGGTTTTTCCACATTCTAACTTCCTATGCACGGTTGATCCATGTCCTTCTTCTTTTCCTTTGACTTTCTTCTTCCTCGCGCCACTTTTCCTCGTTCTTCGATGCACACTCATTTTTTAGTCCCTTTTTCAACTGCTTCATTAATTTCTTTGTTTTTCCCCAATATAGCCTACACCAACAAGCCCCTAACACTTACATGTGGCTCGTCCTGATCCACTCAGGCAGTGTTTGCATCCTGCACCAATTTCTCCACCTCCTAGAATCTGCCTGAAATGTCTTATGTGTGATCTTTTACCTATGCACTCTTCTCCGCTACAGACTCCATAGTCTGCACAATGATGTGCTCCTTCATCAATTCTTCTCTCTCCAAGATAATTTTTCCAATCTCCCCCTTCATTGTATCAATCTCAATCAACTTTTGCTCTGCTTTCTCTTGCAGTGGCTCTAGTTGAGCCTACCTCGACTGCTTCTCTTCTTGTATAATCATTATTTCCTCTTGAAAATTCTTCAAGTCTTGATCGCTTCTCAACCTATCTTGTATTTTCATCGTCTTTTGTTTTTGCTTCAAGTCCTGCATTGTAGTGTTTACACCTTCTTCCTTCTTATCTAACTCCTGCAGTGGTTCATCCTCCTATAGGCTCATCCATAACTATGTGCTTATGTCATATAACTCTATGATGTCTTGGAAGCTCTGCGCAATGTTATCCTTATGAATTTTCACCTCCTACACCATTTTTGATCTGACCTCTAGTGGATTTCTTAGTTGTAGGAGTGTCATCAACTCTGTGATGTGGCTTATATAGTTCTCCAATGTCTGTGCTATTTTCTCGATATTCTCTTTTGTTTTTATATTTCCTTCCTTTGCGCTGTCAGGAATCGTCTTAAATACTTCTTATACATTCTTCTCTATCCGATCAGTGCGCTTCTTCGCTTCGTCCCTCTCAACCTACACCTGGTTGATTGCTAGCTTCAATATGTCATTTACTTTCTTGACCAATTGTAAATATGTTGCATTTGCACAGGCCCTTGGTTGAATCTCACGCGTGACACTAAATTGCAGTTTATACAGAACCATTTTTTAGATATATGGGTTGACTCGGGTTCTACCTTTAGGCTTCCAAAAAAACCCTGCAAACCATCATCCCTTTTGGAGACCAGAAGGAAACACTGTGCACAGATTGCACAATGAAGTCTCACCTAAGATGGCTTATGGGTGATTGCAGGACCCAGATGTCTACAATCATGGAAGGGATGTTTCTCATGGGGATGTTAGGCATATTTTCTACTTCAACATTCATCATATATACCATTATATAACCATTAACATTCATTCTGCAGTAAATATCATGACCAATATAGTGTGTGTTGCATTTTACTACTACTATATTCATTCATTCATTCATCATAAAACATTACAACACATAAAAGAGACATTCCACACAAAGACACAGGTTTTTACCTTGGTTCACCCCCCCAAGCTGTGTCCACAAAGTTTTGGCATTCACCCCTCCCCCCCTCCCCCCCCTTCCTTGCATGCATATGTGCACACAACAAAATCCATATATGGATCTACAACTTTTAAAATAGGTGCACAAGTTAATAAATCCTTTAAGTGCTGAAAATTTTCTTCACACTTAGCAATCCATTCAAACTTTACTCCTTTGTTTTGAAAATATGTTACTGTATGTGAAATCTTGGAGAATCCCACAATAAATCTCTTGTAGCAACCAGCTAGACCCATAAATGATATACCCTATGAAATGTTTGTTGGTGCTGGACAAATTTTGACTTCTTTGAATTTTTCTAGATCTAATGCTATGCCATCTTCTTAAACAATGTGACCCAAATAATGGATCTAATTTTGATAAAATCTGCATTTACTCAACTTGGCATACAATTGGTGCTCTCTCAACACTTGTAGCACCATCTTCAAATGTTTATCATGCTCTTCCTACATATTGGAATAGATAAGAATAGTATCAAAGAATACAGTGACAAACTTGTCCAATAAATCATTGAATACCCCATTCATCAGACACATAAATGTAGCAGTTGCATTGGTCAACCTGAAAGGAACCACTACAAATTCATAGTGTTCATACCTTGTTTGAAAGGCTATTTTGATAATTCCTTCTTCTCTGATTCTCACTTGATGATAACCTGATCTCAAGTCAATCTTGGAAAATACATTTTCTCCCTTCAGCTGATCGAAAAGACCATCAATCCTTGGAAAGGGATATTTGTTCTTGACTATACCCTTGTTCAGTTGTCTGAAGTTGATAAATAACCTTAGCATTTCATATTTTTTATTGATGAAAATGACAGGGGATCCCCAAGGAGAAACACTTGGGCATATGTACCCCTTCCTCAACAACTCTTCTAGCTACATTTGCAATTATTTTATCTCTGGTGTGCTCATTATATAGGGAGTTTTAGATACTGGGGAAACTTCAGGCATTAAATCAATAGAGAAATCAATATACCCCTTTGGTGGCAATCCTGGAAGCTCCCAAAATACATGTTCATACTCTTTCAAGACTGTATAATCTTTGAGACTTGGATCCTTATCCTTCATTGGCTCTTCCATATGGGATGCATATATTTGTCACCCTTTTCTAAAACTTCTTTTTAGTTATAAGGATGAAATCTCTCAGACATATATATAACTTGGAATACCTTGCACTATCCTTCAATTCCCTTCCTCATCAACACACATGAAATCCTTGTTATAACAATCTAATACATCATAATTCTTTAATATCCAATCCATACCAATCAAGCAGTCATAAGACCCAGGTAGTATGATGCTCGAATTTTCCCTACTGTAAATTCCATTCATATTCATTTGGAAATCATTAACAAGCTCATTGCTTTTTCTTTTCGTTCTAGTATCTAGCTGAACTAACCAAGAATTTTCATGCTTACATTTGTTCAATTTAAATATTGAAAGTAGATTTGGATCTATATAGCTATGAATATCTCCAAAATCAATCAAAATAGTTATAGGATGATTATAAATCTTACCTTCCACTTCAATCATGTGGGATTGATAGCCTACTTGTCTATTTTCCAAAGCTACATATATCCTTGGCATGCTTCCTCCCATGTCCTCTATTGTCTCCTCCTTCTTGATTCTATTCACAGTCCTCATCTTATCTCCCTAGTGAGGATAATATTTATACATGTGATGTCCTTCACATCCCCAACACTTTATGGGACACTGTATTGGCCTCTTTCCCAAGGAATCTATCATTTTCTAATGACCTTGAGATGGATTCCCTTGTTTATGTTCTTGAGAACTATTCTTGATGAAAGGTGGCTTGAATCCTTTCTTCATATGGTACATCTTTCCTTTATTCTTATCATCTCAGGCCTTTTGGAAATATGGCCTTCCTCTGTTATACTCATACAAATACTTATCCTTTCTTATGGATTCTTCCAAATTCCCCGGTTCATTGAACTAAATTTTATCCTTGTATAAGGATGTTAGTCCACTCAAGAAATTTCTAAATTTTGACCTTCTCATCTCTAATAAAAATCACATTCCTAAGAAGTTCCAAGAATTTTCTCTATATTCATCCATGGTTATGTTCGCAAGTTTAATTTCAAAGAATTATTGCATTTTCTTGTCATAATATTACTCTGAAAAGTATTACTGCTAGAAATATTTCTTGAACTGCTTCCAAGAAATTATCTTCTTAGAATGAATGTGCTTAACATTCTTCAGTCAATTTTGTTTGCACTGAAATTCACACTTTGACTGCTAAAGTGTAAGCTCAACACCCATCAATAGGTTTGTAAGGTGAATTTTTAAATAAGGTGTACAATGGATCAAAACTCAACACAACAAATGTAAATTACATAAAATTCTAGATAAAATGCATCAGCAAATGAGGTCTTGGGTAACTTAGATTAGAGTTTTTAAAGAGTAAGGTGGATAGATATACGAGTGTTATAATGAAGATGAAATAAATCTACTATTAGAATTAGGAAGTACTAGTATACCAACAAAGAAAATCTTATGATACAAGAACTTCTTTAATCAAAGCTAAACTCTGGTAAAAATTATAACAATATCACAATCAAACCTCCATTGTAATAAAGATATAATATATCAATTGAAGCATTCAAATGACAGTAAAGTTAGAGTAATATAGAAGTAAGATGGAAGGAAGAAGGTTGACTTCTATTAAACAAAAATTCTCAATTCTGATACATAAAAATGAAGGGATGGATCTGTTACATTACCACATTACAAAAAGAGTCTCATATCAACCATTTGAACCCCTTAATGACTTCTAATGCCTATATTATAGCCTAGTTTGTGAATAAAAAAAATATAATTCAAATTCCACCCACTATAATATGTTTCCCATGTCTGAAGTTGGAGTAACTACAGTTGTTCAATAAAAGATAACAGATTGCTAAAATCTAGGCTAATGTCGACCACTATCCTAACATCTTTAATATGCATGATGAAGTGTCCCTTGAGCACATATTCTTCTTGTCAGGTGTCCCTCCAAATTTCAACTGACCTACAAGTAGGTGTCACTTACTCCTCTAGCCATATGACAACCACTGATCCTTTTGAAACCTCTAGAATAGGAGTTCATAACAAATTCTGTAGTGCCCACTGTATCAGCCAATTCACAATGAAGTTCACATCACATGACTGTATAAGCCAGTTTGCAGTGCCATGCGCTGTGAATTTCCTGTAGCTTCTTAAAATATCTTGTAGAGCCCCAAAACACCCAAAAAACCATCTTCAGATCTAGAGATGTTGTCAAAACTCATGATCTGGTATATGAGTGAAAACTTTTAGTTCATAGGCATCATTATCCACCAAAATCTCAAAATTGAAAAAACATGCACTGTCCAAAACTGAAATTGTTTTAAGGCATTTCATATTTTTATTTTCCGAGTCTGGAACTCCTTCTTGTGGATACGTGGCCCAACACATCCAAATTCCTCTTGGCTATCTCTTCCTTAAAAGGTTGTAACTCCATTTTTAGTTTTCTAATCTGAGCCTGGCAGGGTCTGTTTTGTCTGTATAAATTTATGAGTTGCATGTGGAGAGGCAACAACCTTTTTTCTACAAATCTGGCCTTGTCAACAAATTTCAAGATACATATCCATAATATCATTTAACTTATTCTTTTCAACCAACCCCTCCCCTTTTAGTTGGGAAATTTCAGTCCTTGCCTCTTTAAGTTGTCTGTTTAGCCTCTTAAAGGTAGTATTTTCTGGAGGAGTAGTTATGTCTACAACTTCAATTGGCTCTTTGATAGGTACACTTTTTCCCTTTCTCTGGATTGGGGATCTCATTGTGTCTTCCTTCACAATGTTTTCATCTTTTTTTGATGCTCTAGTAAAAGTTCTCCTAGCCTTGACCTTGTCTGCAGTAGGTGGTGAAGGGAACAATAATTTTCTCCCTCTCAGACCTATAGTTCTAGCTGAAGGGGTATCCACTGGACTGGGAGATGGAAAAGGTGAAACCTCTTTTTGTGGGGACTAAGAAGATCCTCCTTCTTATACTTGTTCCTTTGTTGTTTCATCATATTTAACAATATCCATGTTCTTCCTCTTCTTGTTGATCTCTGCATGTAAAGTCTTGTCAGCCTGAAGAGGGCTTTGTACCTGTAGAAAATTCGGCACAAATTAATGTATTCCTGCGATTCTCCTGATCTAACAAGTTTCGCTATTGTTAAATACAGAATCGCTTCTACTATTACTTTCATGGAAGCAATTTAAACCACGATCACAACCATAAGCACAAAGTGAAATATCAATAACACATAACACAATAAGTTTTACCGAGAAAGCATAAAGCTAAAAACCTCACTATCATATATTATGTATATCATGAATCATGAAACAATCTCATACAAAAATCTAATCCAAGAGCTCTCAGTACAATACAATCGTCTCACACTGTCATACACAAATTAGCAAATACATGCGCCAATTTTCGTGTCCAGACAGCCTGCCTCCTCTGCACAAACTCTACAATCTGAATTCTCACAGTGAATTGAATGAATCGTTTGCACATGCTCATAAGCATATCCACTGCATGTGTGAACAAATCACAACTGATAGCCAACTGTCCCTTTCACTTGTTATCTCAACTGGTGTCCATTGGAATGACATGCATGTAGTTAACTGTGGCAAGTCTTCAGTTGCATGCGAGTTAACTGATTGTGAATTAATGAATAGTTAATTCAATGAACTCACACCAATACAACTAAGCTTAACTCACTTAACTACACTTGTAATTCTATTACAATTCCAAATCACTCAGTTATGAATGAGATAATAGATTAATATTTATT
>JASDQU010402466.1:0-10752 GCA_032191745.1 Picea mariana | reverse complement strand
ATAATCTTGTTTCAACCGAGATGGTAGAAAAAATGGAGCTAGAGACAACTGATCATCCAAGCCCATATAAAGTTTCATGGATACATAAGGGACATCAGGTAAATGTCACTAAATAATGCTTAGTTGACATCAAGATAGGAGGATATAATGATAAAATTTTATGTGATGTTATTCCTATGGATGTCTGTCATTTATTGTTGGGTAGACCATGGCAATATGATAGAAATGTAATTCATGATGGGAGGATGAACACCTATACCCTGAAGAAGAATGGGATAAATCATATGTTGTGTCCAATTGAAGATAAAGAGGTGAAGCTGGAAGTAAACAACAGAGTACTTCTCATGAGTGGGAAGGAACTTCTTACAGAAGTTAAGAAGAAGGAGGATCCACAATTCTTCGTGGTCAGGAAGCCGAGAATTGTTCTGACTAGCACAAGAGTGGATGATTTTCCAGAAGAAGTTCAGGAACTGCTGGAAAGGTTCGTTGATATTGTGGTGGACGAATTACCTCATTCATTGCCACCGATGAGGAGCATGAGTCACCATATAGACCTCATACCAGGAGCTAGTTTTCCAAACAAAGCCACGTATAGATTGACGCCGCAAGAGAATGAAGAAGTTAAAAGACAGGTCCAGGAGTTGTTGGACAAAGGTTTGGTTAGGGAAATATTGAGTCCATGTGTTGTTCCAACAGTACTCAGTCCGAAGAAAAATGGAGGCTGGAGGATGTGCACTGATTCAAGATCCATTAATAAGATAACTATCAGGTATAGATTCCCATTGCCAAGAATGGATGATTTGATGGATTGCTTAAGTGGGGAATTTTTTTTTTCAAAGATAGATTTGAAGAGTGGATATCATCAGATTCGTATGAGAGAAGGTGACGAATGGAAAATGGCATTGAAGACAAACGGAGGTTTGTATGAATGGCTTGTCATGCCATTTGGCTTGACAAATGCACCAAGTACCTTTATGAGGTTGATGAATGAAGTCCTGAAGGAATTCATCGGGAAATTTTTCATTGTATATCTGGATGACATATTGGTTTTCAGCAAAACAAAGGCTGAGCATTTGAAGCATTTGGCCATTGTGATGAGGAAGCTACAACAGGAGAAGCTGCTGATAAACATGAAGAAGTCCTCATTCATGAAGACAAAACTCATTTATTTGGGGTTTGTTATATCTGCAAATGAGTTGAGGATGGATCCAGATAAGGTGGAGGTAATCAAGAATTGGCCATCATCGAGGAACGTATTTGAGGTGAGGAGTTTTCATGGATTGGCTAGCTTCTACCGGAAATTCATTAGAAATTTCAGTAGAATTAGTGCAGCAATGATAGATATAGTCAAGAAAAGACATAAATCTTTTCACTGGACGGAAGAGGCTGAGAAGAGTTTCAATTTATTGAAATGAAAGATTACAGAGCAACCGGTTTTGGTGTTGCCAGATTTTCAAAAGACATTTTAGGTGAAGTGTGATGCAAGTGGGCTTGCCATAGGAGCGGTCTTGAGTCAGGAAGACAGGCCGATTGTATATTTCAGCGAGAAGCTGAATGAGGCAAAAGAAAAGTATTCCACATATGATAAAGAGCTCTATGCCATCATACAGACATTGAAGAAATGGAGGCACTATTTGATTCCAAAGGAATTTGTTTTATATAGTGATAACCATGCATTACAATTTGTGACTCAACAAGAAAAGTTGAATCAGAGGCATGTTAAATGGGTTGAATACATGCAAAATTTCACTTTTGTGATAAAACATATTTCTGGTACTGCTAACAAAGTTGCTGATGCTTTGAGCATGAAGTGTTTGCTATTGCAGGAGTTCAAAGTCAGGACGCTAGGATTTGATGATCTTAAGGACATGTATGCAAATGATTCAGACTTTAAGGAATCTTATGAAGCAGCTGAGAATCCAGTTCTCAGAGACAGAAGCCAGTGGATAGAGTACGTGATCCAGGATGGATTTTTGTTCAAAGGCAATCAATTGTGTATTCCAAATTGCTCCATGAGGGAGAACTTGTTGAAAGAGAAGCACAGCGGTGGATTGGCAGGACATTTTGGTCATGATAAGACATTTGCAAAGCTGAGCAAGTCATACTTTTGGCCAGGGATGCGGTCAGAAGTCAAGAAGTTTGTAGACAGATGCAGGATTTGCCAGCATTCAAAAGGAAGAAAGTAGAATGCAAGATTTTATCAGCCATTACCCACACCTGAGAAGCCGTGGGATGAAATTAGCATGGATTTTGTATTGGGATTGTCGAGAACACAAAGAGGTGTTGATTCCATCTTTGTGGTAGTTGATAGGTTTTCTAAGATGGCGCATTTTATTCCATGCCAGAAGACCAGCGATGCGACTCACATCGCAAATTTGTTTTTCAAAGAGATTGTTCGACTTCATGGATTGCCGAAAAGCATAGTCTCGGACAGGGACACAAAATTAATAGGGAATTTCTGGAAAACATTGTGGAAGAAGCTAGGAACTAATTTGATGTTTAGTTCTGCTTATCATCCTTAGACGGATGGATAGACAGAGGTGGTCAACAGAAGTCTAGGAGACTTGTTGAGGAGCTTGGTGACAGAGCACCATAGCAGCTGGGATAGCATATTACCGCAAGCAGAGTTTGCTTACAATGATTCAGTAAATAGGACTACAGGGAAAAGTCCATTTCAGATTGTATATGGAATGCAGCCGAGAGGAGTTTCTGAACCGAGGGATTCATAACAGACTGTGACTAGCAGCGCTAGTGCAGGAGAATTCGCTAAAGCGATGAAGGAACTTCACAACCAGGTGAAGGAGTGACTATTGAAGTCAAGTCAGGAGTACAAGCGCAGAGCAGATCAGCATCAGAGACAACTTCAGTTTGAGGTTGGTGATCTAGTTCTGGCACATTTGAGGAAAGAAAGGTTCCCAAAAGGAACATACAACAAGCTGAAGATGAAGAAAATTGGGCCATGCAAAATCTTGAAGAAAATGGGAGAGAATGCTTATGAAATCGAGTTACCAGATGGGATTGGAATATCTTCGATATTTAATGTTTCGGATTTATATCCATATAAAGCTGATGAAGCAAAAGCAAAAAGTGATGATTAACCAGAGATCCAGTGGTAGAAGCAGATGCCAATTGCAGAAAAGCCACAGATGGAGCAGATACTGAATAAAAGAGTGGGGAAGAAAACCAGAAGGAAAGAATATTTTGAATATTTGGTCAAGTAGAAGGGACACCCAGTTGAAGATGCCAGCTGGGAGACTGAAGAAGAAATTTGGAAGCATGGACATACTGTGCAGGAGCTCATGGATAGGAGCCCATGAAAATTTTCAAGCGAGGGAGTATGATGCAGAATCATCCCTCATGACACGCAAAACCAATGTGGAAGCAGAAGCCAGCTGGAAGATGTCCAGTGCAAGTTTTTGAATTTTTAAAATTTTCTCTTGAAGTTGATGCGCTGAACATAAATGAGATCATTTAATTCAGCCACCTTGGTAAAAATGTAATCAGACCTTGAGCCATATGCTCTCGTCTGAGAAAGACAGAGGCATTTATAGTAGTTGTTGCAGGTAGATAGAATTAAATTCTTAGATTAGATAGTTCTAGAAGGGAGAGGGAAAACCGAATATAGACACCCTCATTTGTACCATTGTAATAATTTTTTAGCAACAGGAGTAAGAAGAGTCTAGAGCATAGGAGAATAGCAGAGAATTGTAGAAAACACCCATGTACAACTCTTGAATTAATAGAAGAATTTGATTTAGATTCATGGTTGTCGTGTTATTCTCTGTGTATGTGTGTTGAATGCTCTGCTTATGAATATTACTTCCTGTTATGCATTTGTTATTATGCTGTGTGTATGATTTCGTGGGTTAAGATCGAAATCTGAGAGGAAGTGAGGTGAGTTACAATTGTTTCTCTCTTGAGCAAGGATTCCTGCAAGGAGTGCAGTTGAAGTCATCCGCAAGGAGTGCGTTGACATAAGGCTCAGAGAGTTAACTCTTGTTCTCATACCACCAGGAGTGAGATTGGAGTATACAAGCTGTGCAAGGAGTGCACAGGATAAGGAGAGTCTCAGTCGTGACATTGAGCAGAAGTATTGAAGGACTGCTGCTACGGGCATACGCAGAGTCAAGGAATCTCGGACAGTTGAAGTGTTCGCAGGCTTGCCGCAAGGAGTGCGTGCAAAGAACCTCGTTGAGTTTGGAGTAATTTAGCAAAGCTCAGGAAGGATAGGCCTCTGAGTCACTGAAGATCAGCATAGATAAGTGCGACTTGAAGTCAGGGAGAAACGTCTCAGGTTGGCGAAAATGTGAAGGAATCTCAGAGAGAGATACCCTTTTTCATTTCGTGGGTTAACCAAGGAAGAACGGATGGTCGAAATCTTCTGAAGATATTTTGTGAAGTTCCAAGGATCGTTAGATCTTACAGAGGTGCAAGGAGGTTACGGAGAGAAGATTTCAAAGAGTTTGAAGCTCAGGAGAGGCAGAGCCGTCGATTCTGAGTCACAGGAGTCGTAGGATCTACACGTGGTATCGTGTATCGGGAACTCAGGAGTTGAAGCCCCAAAAGTTGTGGAGCAATAATAGTGATATCGCGAGACGCGATATCCCTGCAAGATCAGAGTCGTTTGTTGAGGAGGATGCGTGTAAGGAGATTCTCATCTTGTAGACTTAGACATTGGAGGACCGAAGGGGAAACCCTTTAGCTTCACGAGTAGCAAAGTGGCGAGAGGAATATAGCCTTCCATCGGAGGGGGACAGGTGGCGAGAGATCGATAGATCTCGCGAACGTAGGATTTCGCAGGGTGGAGGCCCAAGTATTGAGTACTCAAAGTCGCGAGGCGCGAGGACGCGAAACGGCGAAGGAGCGAGAGGATCGTAGCCGTTCATCTGAGGGGACAGGTGGCGAGAGATCGAGAGATCTCGTGAACTTGGGAGTTCACAGGGTGAGAGCCCAAACATTGTGTACTCCAAGTCGTGAGGTCACGAGTAGCGAGTGGAGGACAGTCGTTGGATCCGGATCACAGGAGAACCATTGGATCTGCACGAGGGATCATGTATCGGGACCTCGCAAGAAAAGGTTCGAGAGTTTGGACATGGGGATCACGAGGTTGTGAGAAGGCGATATCCTAATAGCTGGAGGATAGTGTGGGCCATAGTAGATTCGGCGAGTGCAGTATAGGTGGCACAAAAACAAATCATCAGGATCTCGCTGCGAGAAGTGCCGAGGTATCAACGTTAGGATCGGCGAGTCACAAAGTGTCGAGGAGCTGAGATTTGTGCGGACACCGAGTCGCGAAGTGCCGAGGAGCCGAGGTTCGTGTGGATGCATGGCAGAGCATAAGGTGGGACCGCACGTCTGACGGGTGGACACACGTTGGCTGGAGATAAATTCAGCATTCCGTTGAATTCTTGCATCTTGGGGACTCGCGGAATAGAAGGGTTAAAGTTCAACGGTTCAACTTGTGAGGTGGCGATGTCGCAAGGTTGCGAGGTTGCGAGAGGCACTAACATTTAAGCCTAGCCCACGGTTGCATGTGGAAGGAGCTATACCTATATCGCCAGATCGGGTATCGCAAGATTTCAAAGGAAATTTTGGAGGCTTTGAGTCATGAACTCGCGAGATAGCGAGATCTAGCTGATCTCCCGGTGGTAAAGGGGAGACCTCGAGGAAAGATTGTTGTGGGTGCAGATTTCTCGATAGGGAAATAGAAGGACCTTGGAGTTCTTCAGGCCGAAAAGAAGAAGATCCTATGAGAGAGGATGTGCCTAGGTGGCGCACCCCTGCGTCAGTGTCCTAAGAACTTAGTGTCTTGAGCCGAAACTATGCTTACTGGCAATCCATGAAGTCAAATGACTTCTTTGAAAAATAGATTCACAATGTGAGTTGCATCACTGGTCTTCTGACATGGAATGAAGTGCGCCATCTTGGAAAATCTATCCACCACCATAAATATTGAGTCAAACCCTCTTTGTGTTCTTGGCAACCCCAATATGAAATCCATGTTGACTGCATCACACGGTTTCTCAGGTATGGGTAACGGTTGATAAAACCCTACATTCTGCTTCTTTCCCTTCGAATGTTGGCAATTTTTGCATCTGACCATGAACCTTTTGAAGTCTGCTCGCATTCCTAGCCAAAAATATGACTCATTCAACTTTGCAAACATCTTGTCATGACTGAAATGCCCGGTCAATCCTCCATTGTGTTTCTCCTTCAGCAAATTCTCCCTCATGGAGCATTTTGGAATACAAATTTTATTACCTTTAAACAATAATCCTTCCTGGATCATGTATTCTGTTCATTGGCTTCTATCTCTGAGAATTGGATTCTCATCTACTTCATACACCTCTTTAAAATCTGGGTCATCCCCGTACATGTCCCTGAGATCATCAAAACCCATCGTTTTGACTCTGAACTCTTGCAACAACAAACATTTCCTGCTCAAAGCATCAACAAATTTGTTAGCAGTACCATAAATATGTTTAATCACAAAAGTGAAATTTTGCATATATTTAACCCATTTTACATGTCTTTGATTCAACTTTTCCTGTTGAGTCACAAATTGCAATGCATGATTGTCACTGTATAAGACAAACTCCTTTGGAATCAAGCAATGCCTCCATTTCTTCAATACCTGAATGATAACATAAAACTCCTTATCATATGTGGAGTATTTCGCTTTCACTTCATTCAACTTCTCACTAAAGTATGCTATCAGCCTGTCTTATTGACTCAAGACTGCCCCTATTGCAAACCCACTTGCATCACATTTCACTTGAAATGTCTTTTGGAAATCAAGAAACACCAAAATTGGTTGTTCCATGATCTTCCTCTTCAACAAATTAAAACTCTTCTCAGCTTCTTCTGTACAGTGAAAAAATTTGTGTCTCTTCTTCACTGTGTCCATCATCGGTGCACTAATTCCACTGAAATTCCTAATGAACTTTTGGTAGAAACTAGCCAATCCATGAAAAATTCTCACCTCAAATATACTCTTCTGTGATGGCCAATTCTTGATCACTTCCACTTTATCTGGATCCATCCTCAACTTATCTGCAGAAATAACGAACCCCAAATAAATTAGCTCTATCTTTAGGAATGAGGACTTCTTCATGTTTATCAGCAGCTTCTGCTGCTGTATCTTCTCCATCACTGTAGCCAAATGTTTCAGATGCTCTGCCACTGTTTTACTGAAAATCAGTATGTCATCCAGATACCCAATGAAAATTTTTCCGATGAACTCCCTTAGGACTTTGTTCATCAACCTCATGAAAGTACTCGATGCGTTTGTTAACCCAAATGGCATAACAAGCCATTCATACAACCCTTCATTGGTTTTGAATGTTGTCTTCCATTCTTCACCTTCTCTCATGTGGATTTGATGATAACCACTTTTCAAATCAATCTTCGAAAAATACTTTGCTCCACTCAAGCAATCCATTAGATCATCCATCCTTGGCAATGGAAATATGTACCTGATGGTTATCTTGTTAATTTCCCTTGAGTCAATACACATCCTCCAGCCTCCGTCTTTCTTTGAACTGAGTACTATCGGAACAACACACAGACTCAAGATTTCCCTAACCAAACCTTTGTCCAACAAATCCTGGACTTGTCTTTTGACCTCTTCATTCTCCTGCGGTGTCAATCTGTACGCGGTTTTGTTTGGCAAACTGGCTCTTGGTATGAGATCAATATGATGAATCACACTTCTAATCGGTGGCAATGAATGAGGTAGCTCATCCACTACTATGTCAATGAACTCTTCCAGTATTTCATGAACCTCTTCTGGTAAATCATCTACCCTTGTGCTGGTCAAAACAATTCTAGGTTTCCTGACCAAAATGAATTGTGGATCCTCCTTCTTATTGACCTCGGTAAGAAGTTCCTTCCCACTCATGAGAAGTAGAGTGTTACTTACTTCAGGTTTCACCTCCTTATCCTTGATTGGAAGAAATATGTGAGTTCTCCCATTCTTCTCTAGGGTGTATGTGTTCATTCTCCCATCATGAATCACATTCCTGTCATATTGCCATGGTATACCCAACAATAGATGACAAACATCCATGGGAATAACATTACAAAGTATATTATCGTTATATCCTCCTATATTAAATTCAACTAAACACTATTTAGTGACAGTTACCTGATGTCCTTTTTGTAGCCACGAAACTCTGTATGGGATTGGATGATCAATCATCTCCATCTCCATCTTTTATACCATCTCTATTGAAATGAGATTATCTATGCTACCACTATCCACAATGACCTTGCATACCCTGTCCTTGGTTTTGCAAGCAGTCCGGAAAATTCTGTTTCTTTGGACTGAACTCTCCACCTCCTTCTCTGGCGTCAAAAGATATTTTCACATCATTAGCAATCTTCCACCTTCAGCATCTTCTGCCTCAACATTTTGCCTCTGTGCTTCGGCGATGTGATTCTCACCTCCTTCTTTCTTTTTTTTGGACACTCATAAGACTTGTGCCCATTATTTCCACATGTGAATCATGTTATTACTCCACCTCTTCCTCTTCCTATACCTCTGGTACGAGGAAAAATATTATTATCAGTAAAATCTCCTCTCGGTTCGGTATGCTTCCCTCTCTGTTCAACATATTTCCCTTGCTGTGAGCTTCCACCTCTCTCAGTTCAAGTCTGAGGTTTCTTCCAATCCTCCTTGGGTTTCTGATTTTTATCCTGGGCAACTGATTTGCCTTTGGGCTGACTTTGGCCTTGGCCTCTTTGACCCTACTTTCGGCTCAGCTTCTGTTCCGCCTTTAGAGCCATTTGATAAGAATCTTCCACCGTTTTGATGGTTATCATGCTCATCTCATCCTAAATGTCATATCTCGGGCCATTCATGTACCTGGCAACTTTTTCATCATCGCTTTCTCGATGACCTGCCCTGATGTTCAGCCTGTATAATTCTTCAGTATATTCCTTCACTATCATTAGCTTCTGTCTCAAGTTTTGCATTCTTCGAAACAGAGTAATCTGGTAATCTCTAGGGTTGAATTTTGCCTTCATATTTGCGATCATTCTATCCCAACTCTTGATCTTTTGCTTGCCTTTGTAGTGTCTGTCAGCTTGTAGCTCATCCCACCACAATGTTGCAAGTCCCTTCAATCTTGTGACAACATGTTTGACCTTCTTGTCCTCTTCGACATATTCATAGTCAAAATATGTGTCTAGATCTCTAATCTAGTCTAGAAACTCTTCTGCATCAAGATTTCCCTCATAAACTCGAATGTCCATTTTCGCTCTTGCACCCATTCTTGCAATAGACCTAATCAAATGTTTGTTTGCTGCATCTTCAGCTGCAACTTCTTCCCCTTCATGTTCAGCCTCAATTTCACTTTCAAAATCACTAAGATCCCCAACACCGACTGTACGCCTCTGTTTTGTCTCCATGTCTTCAAGTCTGGTGCATAGGTCACGCATCTCTCTCTCCATGGCTGGATTAGGTATCTGCCTACCCCTTCTTCTTGGTATTTCCCTCTCCTCTGGTGGATTGGGTGTTTGTCTGTCCCTTCTTCTCGGCAGCATGGTGAATTCTCCTTTTCCCTACTATAGAAAGCAAAGAAACCTTTTTGTGCTCTGATACCAAAATTGGTGCACGCAACTCTCCCAACCCATAGGTCGGAAGTCCATGCACATAGGATATTTCTTCTTCCATTGGCCCAAAGAGCTCTCAATAATGGCTCTCTTATTTCCCTTTCGGAAAATCTACACCCACAACCAACCTTAATAAATTTTCCCCCTTTATACTTCGGGAGATTAGACTTCATGATTTCGTGAATCCAGTGGTCAAGTGTCTTGTCTCTCAGACCCCCGAAAATCAAAGTTATGACACTTGGCCTTTTTACTCTCTATATCGCCTTTCTCCTTATCGCGATTTTGGGAGTTGCGATGTCAAGCAACTCATCCCCTCGACTCCCGAAACCCAAATTACCAAAACTCCGATGCACTAGAAAGGTTGACCTTTCAACAGCCCTTCATTCCATCAGGATTTTGGACTTCCCGATTTCACAAATCCTGATGCAAAGATTTTGGGACTTCACCCCACGAAACCCCAAAATGGTCAACGAAATTTGACTTCCGTGTCGATAGTGCGCCACCTATCCACCCTGTTGATTCTGTGGCCCACACAAATCCTTTCTCCCTCGGGACTTCGCGCTTCATGATTTCGTGAGTCCCGATGCAAATATTTTGGGACTTCAACTCACGAAACCCCGAAATAGAAATCCACGGGTAAATCCAATGGACCTGGTTGGCTTGAATCTATGGTTCTGCCTCTCCTGAGCTTTAACCCCTCGAAAGCACTCGTCGTAGCTCCCCTTCTCCTCCGTGAGATCTGACAGCTCATGGGACTTCACGAATTCTCCACAGAGAATTCCGACCATCCGTCTCTTCCCTTCACAATGACTTCTGCAACTTTTTACCAAAGTGGTCTTCCCACGACACTTCACTACCTACGACACAAACTTGCAACACCTTCTCACTATTCTAATTCACAAACTTCCTCTGCTTCCTTCGATGACTATGGAGACTCTATCCTTCCTAAGCTTTCTCTAACTTGAAGTCTTGAAGAAGTCTCTTGCACGCACTCCTTGCAGCAAATTCCTTAATTACTCCAACGAATTGGAATCCATCGACTCTGCACACTCCTTGTAGCAGCAGTCTCTCAATACTTCATTCAGGATACAAAACTTGAAACTCTACTCAGCCTACGCACACCTTGCATAGCTCCTG
>JASDQU010402460.1:0-10825 GCA_032191745.1 Picea mariana | reverse complement strand
ACTTGAGTTGGAATATCACATATCCAACTCCCCTTACTACATGTCTGGTGTTAGTACCAAATCCCACATAGCAATTTGTGTCGATTTCTAAAAAGGTAAGGAATACTAACCTCATTCATGTCATGTGGCGATATGAACCATTGTCCACAATGATACCTCAATGTCTTCATACACTATACTACTATGACAAGCCATCAAAAATAATTCCTTCTCGAATTTCTTAGAAAGACTATTAACTTCAACTAAGGTTGCTACCTGTCTCCTTGTAAGTGCTTTCACATATTCCTAGTTCTTCTTTGGACAAAGTTGTGGATGAAGTGTCCAACACTTCTCAATATAATGACCATCCTTACCACAATGACTGAAAAAGTTCTTTTCATTCTCACTATTCTATTTTGGGAAATGAACTTTTCATCTCGCCTCCTTTTTGGATGAATTTTCCTGCAAGAATTGTCTCTTACAACATTTTTCCATACAGTGGTTATTAAATCCACAGAAAACACATGGATACATATACCATAAGTTCGTTGTTACTAGACCATTCTTTCCCCGATTAAGGAAAACATTGGGATGATTACCAAACCTTTTATGACTGCCTTTTATGTCAGTCTCAAAAGTGGTAAATATCTTCATTCCTTCTGTTATTGGATAAATCAGTAGGTGTGGACACTAACACATCTCCCTAGATCCACCTGGATCTAGAACAAAATAGGACAAGACATGACTCTTTCTTTAAGTTGCATTCATTGAATCTACTACTAAGAAGGAATGAGTGACATACCTTTATATCACTTCCTTAGGTCTTTGTTGTTCCTGCTTCACTCCGGTGCTCCTGTGAAATCAAGTCCAAGACAACACAAACCAACCAAAGTGAAGATAGAAAAGTATATTCAATGTCAACCTATGCATATGATCAAGGATTTATGCAATTAAATAAGAGTGATTTTATGGGAAAGGGACATGCCACTATATTATATTAAATGAAAGTAGAAGATACAACCAGATCGCCTTGATGTCGCAAGATTCCTTTCAGTGACCTTGGTTCCAATGCACACACTTGCTCTACATTTGCATGAAGAAGACCCAATACAACTTGATAGACCGAATAGAGTCTTCAAGCTTTTGTCCGAACAGAGTTCTTCACACAATTCTTTCACCAATTCTTCATTGAATATTACTTAAACTTTTCCATGAGAAACCTTTCAATATATAGGAGAAGGCGAGATGGTTAAATGGATGATGATGATCCCACTAAATTTGAGAAGTCAGTAGGATGCCAACCATGTGAATTCCAACTCATTTTCTAGAAGATTCACTTCTATAACATTCGTGACCTCTTCTCTTTTCCAAGCTTTGAAACAGGTTCGCACCCTACCTATAGAGAAGACTACGAATAGTTTGCACCCTAAGTTTGGGTTGCCTGCGAAAATGAAGGATTTTTGCACCCTGTAATATAGGCAGCCTATGAACTCATCTTAAAAATGTGTTTTTTGGAAGAAGACAACAGTCACTTTTCTCAGGCAAAAAGTCCTTGTGGGAGCCTGAATACATCACTGGTAGAGACATCACCAGAGTGACCAAAATCATGTGTAACACCTTCCTTGGAATTCTTTCATTTGATTCCTTTTCTGGGGTTGAAAGGTTGTTCTAGTATAACTAATGGCTTACAAAGTATGTTAACCTCTTCATTTGAATCTTCCCTTACTCCAGTTGTCCTAGAGAATTCTCCATATCCTTCTTTTCCATATCCCAATCATGTATAATGAGGTCTTCCCTCTTCCTGTATGGGATTAATTATTCCTTGGCTATTTATGCCAGGACCTTTTCCATCATATCCCATCTTGGTTAGTAGCTTAAATCCAATGCCCTAAGTATGCTTCTTAAATTCATACAAAGGAACATTTTCACCTTGATGGGAAGAAAAATAACATGATGGATTATTTTCATGGCATACCTCGGTTATTGTCTGTAAACCTTTTGCAGAATAGGGATTATCCTTTTCCTGCTCCACTTTCTAAGATTTATGTAATTGTGCCAACATTTTGTCTTTAGCCTGCAAGTCACTTTCCAACTCTTGATTAATGCCCCTAAGAATTTTTTCATGGCATACCAACCAGTATTGAAACTCTTGTTTCTCATCCTCCGATACTTGTAGAAATATTCTCAACTCAACATTTTCAATTTAGAGTTCTCCTTATAAATACGTTGGTTCATGTCTTTTTGAATACTTAATTTCCTTAGAGCATTTCTCATGGTGGCCCTTTGCAATAAAGATATTCGTTCTCTCAAATAAGGAGTCTTCAAACATGCCTTCACCTAGATTGAGTTTTGGATCTCATAAGAATTCACTTGAAAATACCCATCAAACCTTGCTCTAATACCAACTTGATCCGAAATTCCTTATATGTCAATCTACTCTTTAAATACACATCAACATCTAACCTGATTCATAAATTATGATCATCTTTGCTATTTGGAAAACACGTGCGATTTCCTTTACTTATCCAAAACTTCATTAAATTGGTGAATAGTAAACTTTCGGAAATATGAGAGATAACATGGCAGAAAATAAAAGAACTAAGAAAATAAGAGTTGATAACGGAGTTCACCCAACTTGGGATGCATCTCTGGGTCCACTTCCAAACAGTGAGACTTCTCTATATTTCTCAAATGCCAAAATTACAATGAATGGATTAAAATTTTAGGATACCCTTCAATTTTGTTGCATAACCTCATAAACACAGGTCACCACTGAGTTCCTCTCAAAATTTTGAAAAAAAATAAAAAAAAATGAGTATAAACTTGACTATGTTATGAATAGGTGTTCAATGACCCTCTTTTGCACACTAAACAAGACTATGGCTTTCATACAAGGAAAAATTGTACTTAAATTTCCATACACATTACGTTATCATAGAACCGACATCGTCATCATACTCCTCTTGGAAAATTGAGAAGAATGAGTATAAAATTGCCCATATTTGGACACAGTACCCAAAGACCCTCCTTGGCACACACTTCAAGACAATGGTACAACTCTTGTACTTGGTCAAATCCCCACCATGGGATTCATGTCATACTTATACATGCAACTCCATGTCCCCATATAGTGTTGGGTGTGTGGATTTTATATCCAAAATTCAAGATCGAGCCCACGGGCTTGGCTTACCCGTACGTCATTAGGCATAAATGTAAAACATAAATGAAGTTGTGTTGGTTGGTTTAACCAACCATAACCATTGGTGCTATGAGTATATTTTTAAGGCATTGGAATATTCCATAATATTCCCATGGAGGTCGAGGGTTTAAACATTGACAAGCCCAATCATTTTTTATTCTCATCAACCATTATTGGCCAATTGGAGAGTGCCACATGGCACTCTCTATTTGGTCCACATGTTATATAATCAGCTTGCATGTGTCAGCTACCAACTCAACATCCATTCATGTGCCACCTATATACCACATCAATGTATGGATGCCACATCATCACTTTCCTATACCTTCTACATCATTGTACGGTCAACCCCGCCACTGTACGACCTTCCATGTCTCACCATTTTAGTGGTGCCACATGGACCATATGGATGATATATGGCAAATTATTACTGGTCCAACTGGGTTCCAAAAATGCCAAAAATAAGTGACATTTTTCAGCCTCTCATGTTTCTATGACAACATGTTGACACCATCATAACATTACCTTTTTCTTTGTTAGTTGTATGGATGGCCACATGGAAACCTGTGGGCATGCCACATGTCCTACCTTGTTTTAATTTTTTCATGTTGGTCAAAATATTTAGAACATCATAACTCCTTCATACAACGTCCATTTGAGGTGATGCATCGTTGGAAATCTCTCATTGAGCTCTATGAAATGAACTCATTTTCATTAGCATTTGAGAAGATCATTTTTTTAGCATTTTGAATCCTCCTAGATTAGTGTTATAGATAGAAGGGAAAAGAAGCAACCAAAAACAACCCTAATTCACCCAATATTTCACAAAGAGGCGCGTCTACAAAAAATAACCTAGAAGCAGTCATCTGGAACCAAGAATAACATTTGTTGGAAATTCAGATGACTGTGGTGATAAAGACCTTACAAAGAAAAATTTGGAAAAATCTCATGTTGTACACACTTCCATTAAAAGAAAAATAAAAACTCAAAAAGTGGGATAGGATGTACTTGAAACTTAAGAAAGTCTCGGAACCATGGAAGTAGATGATGTAATAGAATAACCTAGCTTGTCTGAGCAGAGATTGATGTAGACTAGGGAAATTGTTGAGGATCAATCTTCCCAAGAGCCAAAGATATTTGAAGAAGAATCTGTTACACTTCACTGCACGACCTACCACAATAATTCTAAGAAATTGTTAACAAAAAAAGTAAATATGAAAAATAATAAACTTGCAAAGAAACATAAATCAGTAATTGAATTTCAGGGGGTTCCACCCTCGAAAATCATGCAATTTCATGATACAATCGAGGAAGCGCTGAAGGAATCTGTTTTTTATATTGAGAAAGAAAATTCAATTTTAAAAGAAAGAATAAAGGAATTGGAGAAAACTCTAATTCCAAAACCATTATTTTTCAAACTTATAACTACAATTAATCTAGTACTTACCCTTGAAGATGTCCCCAAAATCAGTTTAAATTAAATGGGTCATATAGTCTATTGATGGTTGTAAGAAAATATGTTGGAGATGGTATATAGAAGACAATAGACCTAATCCTTGAAATATGAAAATTAGGACAATGTTCAACTAAATTCTCAACAAGAATTATGCACATTGAGGAATATGTCCAAAAATAATTAGAGAATGATGAATAATTTTATAAATAAGCAGTGGAAAGGTTTGCAGCAAAGGTTTCAAGCTTAAGTGACACACAGAGAAGAGAAAAAAACCTTCCCTCCAAAATGTGAATGAAGTATAGTAATGATTGATAGCTTAAAAGAATCAAGTGGTTAATAGAATTGTTGTCCGAGTACGATGCTATAAAAATTAAGAGGGGCAGCATATTTTTGAAACTTTTTGATCATACCAAAGAATTAGATGGTCCTAATTTATTAATGGATACCATACTTTTATCTAAGGAGAAAATTTTAGAACAACTAGAAGCATTAAAGGTTGCATGGGAAATGAATTTAGTGACTCAAATGAATTATCCGAAGAAGAAATAGATCTACCACACATCACACTCCATATTCTCATCATTCCAATGTATCTGATCACTATGTGATCCTTCATTTCAATATACCTCATGTAATATCCCTAGGTCGAACCCAATTGTAAATGTAAATAAAAATGTGCGTAAGATGGTTAGTTGTTTGATATCACTTTTGTATGCACCTTCCATTGTATAGTGCACTTATGTATTGTGCAGTAAAATGATGAAGTGTGCACATTCCACGATACCACACGCAACTTAAGTGCACGTGATTTTCAGGCCAGGGAGCCTTTGTGTATATTATGTGTTTTATAGGTTGGTGAGCCATTTTTGTGATGATTAGGTCAGATATCCTAGATGTTAAAGGCCAGTGAGCCTATTTTTGTATATGTCTCATCATTAATATAAAATACATCATTGCGCATAGACCGACCACGATAAAAGAGTATGGGGGACTAAACTCCACTAGTTAGGGAAAAGGGGGGATAAAATTTAAGGAAAAGGGGATAAGCTAGGGATATTAAGACAAAAAGGAATATTATATTAATATTTCTTAAGTATAAAGTATGGATAATTATTTTATCCTAAGTTCTAAGGTTGGGGACAAGTGGGCCAAAGTAGCCCCAAACATGACAAGCGTCAAGTTGGGAACATTCATACATATTGTTTGGACTTAGTTCATTTTCCATCATTCCTTCCATCATTCCTTCCATCATTCAATTGTCCTCCCTTCCTGTCACTGTGTTAGGGACCTAACCCCTCACGTAGGTAGAATAATATACTATGATGTAATAAAGGTCATTATTAATAAGGCTTGGCAATAAGGAAGAATAAGTCGAATGTAAGAAGACCTAATAGAATCTTTCACTTCTAGAAGGATATTCCTCTAGATGGTTCTTTTGATAGACATATTTAGTAAAAATAAGAGTCGAGGGTATGAGAACTATTGTCTTGGATATTACTGTAATAGATGTCTGCTCTACTAGAGGTTGCCTTCTCAAAGAGACAAGTGAACATTGCTCTCAGTAATCAAAGTGCTCTTTCTGGTGTTATTCTGATATCATTTTGGTTTTATTGTGGTGTTGTTCTGGTTATATTGTTGTTTATCTTCCATTTCTACTATTTTATTTATGTTCTACATACTTTTTATATCTAGAATATTACAAGTGGTATTAGAGCACTTTCCTCGACAAAAAATTGTGGGTTAATTTTTTTTTCAGGGTAGAGACATATTCTGGCATCTTTAAGCTATAGAGATCTGTCGTTATGCACATTAACCCACAGTCAAGGATTTATACACGTAGGCAATACAAGTGGTACTTAAGCGCACTTATGTTGTCCATCCTTGTAACCCTTGTTGGTACCCCTTCGAGTGGTAGCGCATCAAACAACACCTGTATATGGATCAGCCTAGATTTCCTAAATCCCTCCTTATATAAACTGATCAGCCACCTGACTACTATAGTTCCACCAAGAACAAAACTTGGGAAGATACTCTCTAGTACCTGGGTAGTCGGGTAGTATGGCTAAGGGCACGGTCTAGCCTCCTTAGTTGGTGCCCTGAGATATTGGGCCAAGATATTTGATACCTATTCCATTGGATTTATCTCTTAGCCCTTATCACATTGATACCTATCATTTTTCAGAAAAATGTTTGACCTCACCCGCCCCTCTTTGGTTCCTTCGTCATCATGGTCCATACCCATAGCCAATACTTGGAAGCTCGCTTCACTGCCTTGCAATCTAATTTCACAGAGACCCAACAAGTAGTGAGACAACTCAATGCGAATATTTCCACCATCAATAAAAACATGTATTCATCCATCATTGCCTCAATCACAAAACTCAAAGAAGACCTCAAACAAGACATGACTACCCAGCTTGAATCTGTCTCTTCGATGATCTGCACCAAGCTTTGTATCCTTGTAAATCCCCCTTTATCTGACCCACCTATGCATACCAAAGCTAAAAATTCCTCTCATTCCCATAATTTTCAACACCATCACTATCAACGTGACCTACGCCTTCCATGGGTGGATGTGATCAAATTTGATGGCTCGGATCCCACTGGTTGGGTAACTCAAACGAAACATTATTTCTATTTCTACGGCATTACAGATGACTTGGCCAAACTCCGGTATGGTGTTCTCCATATAGATAAAGAATGTTGGCAATGGTGGTTGTTGGCACATGGGAAGACCCAAGGTTCACTCCAAGAGTGCACCAACAAGCCCTAGCTACTGGCCCTTTCGACAGCACCTGTGAAGTAGATGCAGTCTCATCTAAAGTAGCTAAGAGGGGGGTTGTAGGATAGAGATGTCTACAACCAAGGGAATATCAAGTGGAACCAATACAACAATAATGCAACATTCATATATATATTACCAACTAGATCTACTCTACGTAGCCATACATCTAATATAACACAATAAAGTAATTAACAGTATAACAATGACAAGGATCCAGGAATCAATAAAACATACAACACAAAATATATGTGGTTCACCCTCTCTCTAGGGCTACATCCATAGAATTGTGCTTATGATATATTAAGGTAAATCTTACAGCTCTGATTTGTGCTCTTGGTCAACAGATCTTCTCCCTTCTTCTTCTTTTCTCCCACCTTTCTGCACACCCATCTGCAAGACTTGATCTTCACACTGAACTGAATATCTTACAATACTAGAAGGCTCTCACCCTGAGCACTCCTCTTTCTCACAATACAATAATTTCTCAACTAACAACAATCAATATCAATACCCAACACTAGTACCACCACGACCTAGGTCCTCTCAACCTCTATTTATACATTAACGTCCCTCCTCGACAGCCTTAGGTTGAAACCTAGGTGTCAAAACCCTAATTACCAAAACCCTAGGTGTCTAAAACCCTAGGTCAACTTGACCCACTTTTTCCAGGCTTTGCCAGCTTGTATTTCCTTCTTCATCTCACGGTGCTCCAAAGCATCCAATGATGGATTTCTCTGCTTCTTGAGTTGTCCAGGATCCTTCTTCCTTTTTGATCTGTCGTCCCTGATCTTCTCGTCCAATGGCTTGCTTTTTCGTACTTCTCTCCATCCTTCCTGCTCTTTCTCTTACTTCGACTCAGTGACAGTTACTGTGTCTCCCGCAAAGCTCACTTTTTACCTTTCCTCCCTTTTTCTTCACTTCCTTCCATAACCAAGGGACAATAGGCCCCCAACACTCACCTGTGACTCATCTCGAGTGTTACACATCAAAAATACTCACTTTGATAGTGTCGCAAGTGTCGTCATTACAAGTGTCGCAAGTGTCGCATGTTTCTCACAAGTGTCGCAAGTGTCAAAGAAAGAATACTACCATGATGCCCATGTCATTCCTATAATGACATGAGAAGGACACTTGAAACACCTCAAAAAATTTATTTGGAAGAGGAGAAATGAGTCACAAGGCTTACAAACCTTTTTCCATCTAAAAGCACCTCAAAAATTGAGCTTTTGAAGGAGAGCGCTCCCCTATACCTCTTCTGAGAGCATCGACGCTCCCCCTTACACTATCTGGGAGCATTATAAATCTCCTGTGGCCCTTATTAGGGAGCACTATGGATTTTGAGAGCACTGGCGCCTCCCTAAAGCCTATTAGGGAGCGCTACAACGCTTTGATGGTCTTTTTGAGGGAGCACTACCTATTATGGGCAGTAGTTAAGTTGTTGAGATGAATGGGGGAAGGATCCTTTCATTCTTGGAAGGAAGTTGGATTCGAATCCCTAGTCCAGCCATGATCTTAGGGCAGATCCTCAACTGAAGGAGGAAAATCCTCAACTTCCCCAAGGATATCTCAAGTGGTTAAAGCCTCTCCAAGGCTATATAAGCAAGCATTCTAATGGTGAAAGGGGACTGGAAAAAGAGAATCACACCAAACTTATGATCTCATAAGTGGTGCTAGAACAAAGATATTTTGGTAGTAAGAGACCTATGATCTCATAGGGAGAAATTGGTGAAGCCATCATCATTCATATCGTGGATATTTTGAGCAAGGGGTAGACAAGGAGGACTTGGCAGAGCTGCTGCAATCAATCCATGGCTGCAAGCAATGTTTTTTCCTCATTAATATAATTTGCTTGGCCTGTTTCTTTCTAGTTTGTGTCTGATTTTACATGAACTTATCGTTGATAGATAGATCTATTTTCAAGCTAATATCAATAGAGTAGGAAGTGGTCGTGCTTTGTTTGTCTACAAGACTCATCAAGGAGCAAAAGTTTGGATCTTGACTCGAAGCGTACAGGGACAAACATCGATAAAAAGGTACTTTTGTTCTCCTTCCTCCTCATGCATTAGTTTGTATAGATTTGAAAGGAATTTAGTGTCCACGTTAATCACTTTCTGTCTTAGAGTTAAGAGTCTAGCTCTTTGAGGCAATCTACCTGTCCGCAGGGAGATTTTCCTACAACAGAAACTGGCGACTCCACTGGGGATGTCCTCAAATCAAAACTTTTGGTTTCGATTTTTCCTCATAAGACCTTGTCTTAATTGATTGTTTTCAGACCTTGTTCACCCCATTTATCTGATTGCATTTTCTGATTGACTCTTCTCTCCATCACACTCAGCTTGATTGCAAAAATTCCATTGAAATTTTGGGTTTTTTTGGACTTTTTCTGAGCTTTAGGACTCCAGTGCTCCCCTTCCTTGTTAGCAGAGCACCAGTGCTCCCTTAAGATGCTATATAGAGATTTATAACACTCTAGTGGCCCTTATACCAGAGCGCCAGCCCCTTTTTTCCCAAAATCTCTTCAGAAATTGCAATTTTTAGAGGTCCAAACCTTGTTTTCTCACTTGCTGGGCTGCTTTGTGATTCAATGATGCTTCCTTTGACCTTTGACATGCTTCCTCTTGAGAAGAAAACACCCTTTTTTTCAGTTACTATTCCCTTCTTCATTCTTTTTGAGTTTTGGCTGTTGAAAGCTTGAAATCAATTCCCCCGCTTTCTTCTCTCCTATCTTACTGAGTGGAACTCTAGTGAAGGACATTTGGAGTCTGTAACTCTTCTCATCTGGTTCTTTGAGGTCATATGATCCCATCTCTTTCTCCTTCCTTTTGCATTTTTGGTATTCTTTCTCTTGTTTGATCGCAAAAAAGGGTGTGTTGTTTGTGCAAAATCTATGTTTTTTTGTCCAAATCTCCTTGATCTGAAAGGGTAGTTGGCAGGAGAAATTTTGCATTGAATTGATTATCATTCGCATGCAAACAAAAAAAAGCACATCTTAATGATTGGTTTGCATATTAGTTTGCATTTCTGAAATGTTGTAGCATCATATTGGATTTGATTGAGAAGAAAAATGATTGAAGGCATTCCTTATCAAGTGTTTTATAGTGAAAGCGACTCTTCCTCTTTCCCTTAAATAGGTATTCATTGAAAAGAAATGATTGTTTATCATACTTCATGCATATTTTTTGGAATTGAGTCATCATTCCATCAGTTTCACTTTCGTACACCCTCAGTGTAAACAACAGCCATTAAAATCAACACTTAACTAAAATTTATCAGACTTTTTACATCTTTGTTAGCAAACCTACATTAGTTTAAGGTGTAGGGATTTGGAATAGGTTGAAAGGATAGCTTTCCAAATCTATCAAACAAACTTAGTATCTTGCGGTAGGGAGAGTTAAATCCAATAGTC
>JASDQU010402454.1:0-10772 GCA_032191745.1 Picea mariana | reverse complement strand
ATCTTCATCATGTATCAATGAAAACTCATTGATCCATCTTCATCTATGCATTCTCATCAAGGACAATACATATTATATTACATCAATCATCAATCAATCAATCCTTTGACATCAATCAATCACTTGACATCAATCAATCAAACCATTGGCATCAATGACAACATGATCCAACAATAATGTATGACAAACATCCATTTCGGGTCCAAAATATCTTCATAGAAAAATACCTACACATGAACAACATACATATATTAGAAATATCTTATAACACTTTTATTTATTAATAAACACATATATTATTGTGAAAAACTATGAATCAATAGATTAATGATCACTATTGCTTCTTATTTGAGTTAAAGAAATACCTTCTCCCAATGAATTGGTAGAACATAAGGCTCCTTATCCTCCGGTAGGAACCTCGAGGAATCTATAGAAAATAATCCACTACGGGTATCATGTCTTCGTGTCCTCTCAAATTCTTCATACCATCTACACTTAAAAATACAACATTTAAAAGAGCGGTAATCCAACTCAATAATTTCTTGGATTTTTCCAACATATTGTAGATTCCCTTCAATAATATTATTATCTTTTGAGCTTTCTCGACTGGATTGCTTGAAATCAACCATGATACCACAATCAAAGGATTGTCTCTTTACATCTACACTTTCTACACAATAATGTCGTCCATATGCCCACATTGCAGGATATTTCCTCGCTTATTAAAGACCGTTTATCTAAGTGAAAACAAATATAATGACGAATATTAAAATAGTTAATAGTGTCAAAATTGTAAGGAAACAACATTTTGTAAAATTCCAACTGTACCTTTCTTTCACATCCTCTACACATGTTGATTTCATCTTCTATTATGTTTGAATCTATACATGCATCTTCTATTTGATTTTGAATTTGTTCAATAACCCATTCTAGAGTGCAATCTTTTCCCCGTTCCCCAAGCAGATCACTGGGAAGTGGAGTGTTCCTTGGGTTGGATCTCTTAAATTGTCTCCTTGATTCTAACACTTCTTCTCTCTTTTTATCATACAAATCAATCCATTTGTTCATAAATCCCATGTGGTACATAATGAACTTGTTGAGTATTGGACTTTCGTCTATACCTATTACATGTCAACATGTTTATTTCAAACTCCAAATGTTATTCAATTAATTTGACAAATAAATTACAAAGAAAATTAATGATTGCAAGGAAAACAACCACATTAATGATCATGAATTTACGTAAAGATTTTTAATTGAACACCATTAGATTGTGGCTTTTCTCCATCAATAATATATGATGCTAGTTCTTCATCCTAGAAGTGTGGCCCATCTTCAAAATCCTTACCAAGGAATTCACATAGGAATAAAAATGATTCATTCAATACATACCCTTCAGCCATACAACCCTCTGGATGTGCATGTTGTCGGACATACCTTTTTAGATTTTTTATATACCTCTCAAAGAAAAACATCCACCTCGTTGATACGACACCCGCCAATTCAATGTCATCGACTAGGTGTATAAGTAAATGGACTTGTAGGTCCATGAAACTTGTAGGGAGGTCCTTCTCAAATACACATACAATTTCTGCAATTTTCTTCTTCCATTTTGGTACTTCACATTCACGGATCTCCTTGGATGTTACCCACCTATTATAAGAATAGTAAATTAGTATGAACCTTTAGTGAAAAATTAAAATGGAATATAATATCTCTATGTCTCTCACACATGAACATTTCATACCACATACCTTGTAAAAGATGACAATCAACTTATGTCATTCCTTAAGTCAATGGTAAGACATGAATTCCCCCTAATTGACAATGGCATGATATGCTATCAAACACATTCATCATAGGTCATTAGTAATTTTTCACATAACAAAATATCAAAATATATTTAGTACTAAATCAATGTTACCAGTGAAACTTAAATGATGATATATAATACCTTCATAAAATTATGAAAATCATGTGTTTTAAATCCTATGATATGTCCATCAACTATAAAATCTTTATCCAATGATGACCCATATCCAGTAGGTGTCCTTATTGAACGGATGACATTTTTTAGTTGGTCTAGCTCTTTTTTTTTTCAAAATCCATGGAGTTTCTGCATATGTTTCATTTTCCTTGTTTGGCCACAAATGTCTTCTATCAAATTTGGTACGCGAAAGAGCAATATCTCTCCTCGAAGACAAGGTGTCCTTCTCTTTGCTTGATATATGTTGAAATATAGAATCTGGGACATTTTTTAAGATATGCATAGGATCTAATAGGTGAGATATTAATAGATCCTTCCAGTAAGGGAGCTCATAAAATATGGATTTCCTTTTCATTCCTTCTAGCATATTAAATACAACTTCTTCTGGTTCTTCAATTGAATCACCCTGACCAAAAAAATCCTCCCAACCTTTCAATTTAGCATCTTCATACTTCTTAATCCAATCACGTGGACCCATAATCATGGGAGGGCCTCTATTTTCAACTTTTCTGTCAAATTGATTCTTTAGATGATTTCTAAACTTTTGATCTGTTGGTAGAAAAACCCTGTTGTTTGAGTAAATAAATTTATGTAGATCTTTAGAATGCCTCCCTTGAAATTGATCTGCACATCTTGGACATGCAAATATCCCCCTTGTTTGAAGCCCTACAATTCAATAAGTAATGTTAATAGCATTATAATAATAGTATAAAAGTAAGTATGAAAGTAAATTATGAGTGTGAATATGTAAATATTTTATCTTACCAGAACAGACACCAAGTCCTAGGAAATCATGAATAGTCCAACATAGTACACCATACAACATGAAGTACCTATTTTATGGAGGATGTGATATGTCATACATTCTTGTGCCTTTCCATAGTAGTTGCATCTCTTCAATAAAAGACGCAATATAAACATCCATATTTTTAACTTGTTGTTTTCCTGGAACAATGAGAGTCAGCATAAGGTGCTCCTTTATAACACTCATCCATGGGGGAATATTGTATACTATCAATCCCACTAGCCAAACACTATAATTTGAGCTGAGGAAAGAGAATGGGCACACTCCGTCAATTGCAAGACCAAACCTAATACTACGTGGTTCATCTTTGAATTTACTTGTCCATTTTTCCTCTATGTGTTTCATTTCTTTAGAGTCGACCAAAATTCGCATGAATCCATCTTTACTCCTATTCTTTGCATGCCAGTCCATCAATTGTGCAAGTGACTTGCAACGAAACATTCTTTGAAGTCTAGGTATAATTGGCATGTGACGTAAAACCTTTTTTGGAATTGTAAGACCTTGTACATCTATACGATATCTATTCTCTTTGCATACAGGACATTATACCTTGTTTTGACATTCACCTCTGTATAAAATGCAATCATTTTTACATGAATGAATTTGTTTATATGAAATCCCCAACTCATCCAACAACTAACGTGCTTCTCTACAAGTTGATGGCTACACATTCTCTTCAGGGAATATTTTAGTTTTTAGTGCCCTGTAAGATTTCTAGAGATTAAGTCAATTAAATGTTTGACTTATGATGAACATGTTTGATATGTCAATCTACACTACTATTGTTTATATACAATAAATTTTTTATAACATCCCATTAAATAAATATAAACGTAGTTGATGAATGTTTACAAATTATGTACACCAAATGACAATGCAAAGTAAGAAATGCATTTCAACTCACTTCAGTAGGGTAGTGAATCCTTTGTCTAACCAACCAAATAGTGATTTTATTTCTAATAATATCAATGTGCATGCAAGTTTTGAGGTTCTACCTGCACCCGATTTGAACATGGGTGTCTTCGCGGCTTGCTTGATTGAGTCTTTCAGGTTGTTATCATCAAGATCACGTTGGTGGTAATTACCCCTACTATCATCATTACTATCAACCATATGATCATTATCGTCATGATTGTTTCCATCCCCAAAGAAACCTATAAGCATTTCATCCAATCCTTCTTCATGCACTGCATTTTCACTATCATCATCATCATTAAAGCTATGTGTGTCATCATTGTATGCTAATCTCATAAGCTCTTCAAACTTATCAGATGGTAGTATTCTCTTCAATGTTTCTCTTTTCGCCCTGGTATGGTTTAAAGGATGGTTTGGATCATCCCATCCAAATCTCAATAACCCAGTTTGATCTTGGGTATTATTAGGTGGATCATCAATGTCTTCTACCTATCAACATACACAAGAATTATTTAATGTTTGGAAAGAATTCGATAATCATAATTGTGTCAATTTCAAAGAAATATAATCAAATATATTGTATTAACCAATAAAAATATAGAATGTATGAACATATATGCATCAATTGAATAGAGGAATATTATTTTATATACTACTTCTTTTATACAATAATTTAAAATACAACACAATTTTGACAACATAGTGTATAAAATGTCAATCCACACTCATTGATTATTCTTTGGTTTTCTGCCCTTACGAACATCCTTAGGGAGACCTAGTTCTTCCCTTTTATTTCATGCAGGAGTGTGTTTTAAGAAGGGGTAATTAATAAATAACTCATCCCCAATGGTAAGGTCCATAATAGCCTTAGCCACTATCAATATATCAACCTCTCTTTCCATATCTCCATCTTTATCATTTATAACTTCAACAAATTGACAATTTGGTCTTACATTAGGGTCCCTTCCCTTACTACTATTTATAAAACATGAAATATTTTTGTGTGTGTATGCACGTCCATCTATATACATAAGATGACCTCTATTAATTTATTTTCCACTTTCCAATTGGAGATGATGTGTATACATATTTGAATTTAGACCATATGATGACATGCTAAGCTTATATTCTGCTAGCTTTTTCCATTCACCACTATAATATGACGAACCATAATATGGCATTAATATCCTAGTGGTTTGTTGTGATTTTTTTCTATTTTTAGATCCCACATGGACATTTTGGACAATAAAGAGGCCCAAATTTGCTCCATGAATATTGGAGGGTTGTATCATGTAGCTATATCCCCAAAATTGAAACACCTCATACACTCTAGGTAGTTCTTGATCATTGGGCCAAGCACAATATAATCGACGATCAAATGTCTCTTTGTAAATTGATCTCAAACTCAGGGGAAATTCATCATCTCCATCACATTCATTCTCATAGGGTATGTAGTCAACCTTCCCCTTGTCTTTAAGCAAATTATGCATCTTTAAAGTGGTTCATGTTTTATTACTTGTTTTCATCAAATCCTCATCTTCAGAGCTAGTATATGTGCACATATTTTTGTTAGATGTATCATCTGATAAATGATCATCACCCTCTAAGCTAGAAGTCGGTGATCCAAGAAACTTTAAACCAAGAAATATATCCTGCAACTATTCATTAAGAAAAAAATTAATTATTTAAATAATATAAAACAATGTTTGAAAGAAGTATACATATTATTTATATCAAATTGGAAAATTCCTTACCACAATTCCAATTGGATTTGAATCAATTGTAGGAGGAATAATACCCACTAGAAGCTCATCATCAATGTAATGTCTTTGTACAATCGCTCGTTTGAATTGTTTCTTTCCACGACATACAAAACATCCACAAACAACAATTTTCTCAAAGTATTCATCCCATGTACTATATTCCAGACCAACCTCTTGTTCAGTGCAATCATTTGTTGTGTCTACAGGATCCATTTTCATATCCTCTTCCACCCACTGCCCTCTATGTGATTTAATAGTTTTAGGTCCACGTCCACATACATATCTTTTTCTTTTCTTAGTTGAATGCTCAAGCTCTACATTTTCTCCAATCTCCATCTAAAATAGTCAACAACATGCATTAATTTCTAACAAGATTGGATAATACACTATAAAATTTAAGAATTTCGTGAAAAAACATGGACGTTTCACAAAATGCCATTAGATTATTTTTTCCTAAGTTAAGTAAAAATTAGAGTACCTGATGTCCTGTGTCATCCATTGTGTCCTCATTTGATATGACACGATCTGTTTCCATGGCCTCATCTAGCTCCTATAGTACACAACATAGTCAATAATGTTTAGTACACCAATTATATTATTTCAACGAATTTGCTATGCAACAAAAAACCTCACCTTAGTCACATTTTTGACATATTGATATCATGTTTTGGAGTTAAAATGTTTTTTTTACGACCCTAGGTATTTACATCGAGCCAAAATTTCAACAAGAAAAGTATCCAACATCCCTATCCCACATGGCCATCCTAATTTTCAAACTTTCCATTGATCGTAGAATCACATTTGATCACCATTCTTGTGCATTTTCCACCAATAAGTTTGAGCTCAAAGGCCATATGAAAAAAAAAAAGACTTTATCTCTTCTATGTTGTAGCATTTGTGAATTCATAAAGACCTTCCTCCTTTGGTTGATGTTGCCTTTTATTCTTACCTTTATTGTATCTGCAGATTTCGTTGTCATATCCTCTTCCACCCACTTTCCTCTCTGTGATTTAGTAGGTCTACGTTGTCCACATCCTCTTTCCATGGTCTCCTCTAGATCCTATTACACAACAATGACAATAATTTTTAGCACACCAATCAAATCCATTATCATCTAATAAGTTAGGGAAAATAGGGCCACAAGTCAAAATTAGCTTGGGATCAAACACCAATACCATACCAATACCAATACCATACCATTGCATAAAAATACCAATACCATTGCATGGCAATGGTATGCATATTGTTAGGGTCCTATAAAGTATAGGAAGTCTGATTATTCAGTTTCTATCTGTTGTTCCTCACATGAAATCTCCCAGATTTGCCTATTTTCCTCGGATGGATTTATCCCTGTTAGTGTCTGCCAGTCCTTCCAGTCACCAGTGATCAAATATGCTCTTACAAAGTTTTTGATAGGTTCATTAGGTCAAATTTTTATATTTTGCAAATAAAATTTGACATGTCTTGTTGATTGTCAAATGAGTCTTGAGTCATGTCCTAAGTGTCTAGGTCATTACTACTCCCTCCACTCATCCAAGGTCAAAGAAAAGTACAACAGATTCATCATTCTTCATCCAGCAAGTTTCAAGCACTCTCAACAAGTAATTCAAATATTCATCACCCTTCTCATGACCATTTTCCTTCTCGAAATGATGAAATTCCTCTCCTAGGGTTCTATATTGCGTTTTTGGGTTATCTTAGTGTTTGCATCATTTCAGTGAGAAAACCCTAGTTTTCCTGTTTCAACACCCTCATTCATACTTCATACACCTCCCCCAAAATTTTCCCACACTCACTTCCCTCTTTCCCATCATTTTCCCCATGAACCCTAGCCAATGTTGCGTTTTTGCCAAATTTTGGGTTGGGACTGTGTTTTAGCCTTTTTCCCCACTTTCCCTCACTCATTTCAAATGGTTCTAACACCCAAGTTTCTCTAAAATTACCCCCCTACCCCCTAAATTTTCTCAAGAATTTAGGAAACCCATAACCCATCATTCCACTTCATTTTCCAAAAATCTTTGAAGGCACATTTTCCAGAAATGGCCTTTTTAGTCACCTATTTGCAGAGAAAATTGTGGCCCATAAAAGATGAATATTGAGAAAATGGAGGATGTTTTTGTTCATAAGAGGACCAATTACAATAACCTATCTCACTTTTTACACAAGTGTTATAGGGTGAGATATACATTCACATATTCACAACTTATTTGTATGATCGTGCAAAGTCCTGTTTTAGACATATTTTGGCAGAGAATATTGTGAAAAAATGGGAAAGTATTTTTGAAAAATGGAGGAGGTTTTTGTTAAAAACATACCAAAGAAAAAAACCCTCTATCATTTTTGTAAAATGTATTATGTTTAAAGATATATAATCTCTTCTTTGACCCCTATTTTTTAGAGAAATTTTTGCAAGTTTGGGCAATAATGTCATCTACAGAAGCACAGCGAGCCCACAGTACGCTTTTTCCTAGAGGCTCCAAATTCAATTTTCTCAGAATTAATGAATATATTATGAAGTTTACATCTCAAATATATCACTGGTGGGCTAGTTCAGTATCAAGTTTGCAGCAAAAAGTCAAAAACATGGCGAAAAATTGCTTTATGCCCTTGTTTTCACCTAGGCGCTGTGTTTCTAGACTAGTTGTGGGAAAATCAATTTTGTGATGTATTGGAGTGGCTATTTTTATTTTTTAAGGGTTCAGGAGTATAGTAGACTTTTCCCACACTCAGGAGTATAGTAGATAGTTCAAATTGTTATATTTTGCAAATAAAATTTGGCGTGTCTTGTTGATTGTCAAATGAGTATTGAGTCATGTCCTAAGTGTCTAGGTCATTACTACTCCCTCCACTCATCCAAGGTCAAATAAACATACCAAAAATTCATAATTATTCATCCATCAGGTTTCAAGCACTCTCAACAAGTAAGTCAAATATGCATCACCCTTCTCATGACCATTTTCCTTCTTGAAATGATGAAATTCCTCTCCTAGGGTTCTATGCTGCATTTTTGGGTTATCTTAGTGTTTGCATCATTTCAGTGATAAAAAACTAGTTTTCCTATTTCAACACCCTCATTTATACTTCATACACCTCCCCCAAACTTTTACCACACTCACTTCCCTCTTTCCCATCATTTTCTCCATGAACCCTAGCCAACGCTGCGTTTTTGCCAAATTTTGGGTTAGGACTATGTTTTATCCTTTTTCCGCATTTTCCCTCACTCATTTCAAATGTTTCCAACAACCAATTTTATATAACATTACCCCCTACACCGCTAAATTTTATCAAGAATTTAGGAAACCCATAACCCATCATTCCACTTCATTTTCCAAAAATCTTTGAAGGCACATTTTCCAGAAATGGCCTTTTAGTCACCTATTTGCAGAGAATATTGTGTCCCATCATAGATGAATCTTGAGAACATGGAGGATTTTTTTGTTCATAAGAGGATAAATTATAATAACCTATCTCACTTTTTACACAGGTGTTATAGGGTGAGAGATACATTCACATCTTCACAGCTTTATTTTTTGATCATGCAAAGCCTTGTTTTATCCATATTTTTGCAGAGAATATTGTGACAAAATGGGAACTTATTTTTAAACTCTGGAGGAGGTTTTTGTTAAATTATACCAAAGAACAAAAACCTCTGTCGGTTTCTTAAAAGGTATTATGGTTAAAGAGATATCATATCTTCTTTGACCCCTAGTTTTCAGAGAAATTTTTGCAATTTTGGGCAAACCTTGCTTCCTCAAACCTTTGAGGAAACTCCCACATCATTATTACACTCAGATGAATTAGACCTTGATGAACTTTATCAATGAGATTGTAAGGATATTCATGATGGATTATTTGTGGATGATGGTATTACACAAAGCCACCATGAGAAAAATTCCACCATGTACAATACCAATTATGTCAAGGGCATGATGGGCCATGAATCTAAAAGTTGAGAAAGGGGAAGACCCCCATTCTATAGGTACAATAATAAATTTACCTAGAGGAGGTACTCAATCTATGGGTGCATGTTAGCAAGGATAAGCATTTGAAATGATATGTGGAGTAGGTGCAACTGATGGATTATGATATCCATTACCTCACCTTGTTCCTTGAATTTTCCCTAAAATAATACTCAAAACTAAGGAGGGACCAGACCATGCTCTTATAATTAATCAAACCATTGTTTAAATCTAGGATCACCATTATCCTACATGTCCCATTATTGGGGACTTCTCCAAATGATAATAAAGTGTGGGTGTCTACTATTGTCGTGGACTCAAGTAGGTGGATTTGGCTAGAAATCCCTCTCAATGAAAATAGTATTCATGTTGTTACCAGATAGTCCTAGGATGGGAAGGATGCCAATGATGCATTCACTACTAGATTCCAAGTACTATATGATGAGACAGTCATAGAAGAACAAATATATCCATTCCTAAAATATGTCACAAAGAAGAAAGGCCAAGGATATGACAAGATCCTAAAACATAGCACTAATGATATGGCACACTAAAACATAGCACTAATGAGCAATCATCCAAAGCATTAGGAGGGTCATAAAACAATTTCTCAATAGTCTGCAACATGCAAATTTACATGCCCTACTCTCTTGTCCAAAATGAGTATATCCTAGGATTTTACAAGTACTTGTTAGGCTCTAAAGATGTCCTAAAATATAACCTCTATGCATCATCCAAAGGTAGGTTCTAGCACAAGCATTTTACTTGTTTCCTCGTAGGTTCTTACCTTCTATTTTCAATACTCGTCCTCCATAGATGAACCCCTGCAAAGGGACAACAATCATAACAAAAGGAACAACAATTGTTCCATTCAAATGAACATCACTACTTACAAAATGAACAACAATCGTAACAAGGGAACAACAGTTGTTCCGTTCAAATGAACAACACTACTTACAAAAGGAACAACAATCGTAACAAGGGAACAACAGTTGTTCCATTCAAATGAACAACACTACTTGCAAACGGAACAACAATCATGACAAGGGAACGACAGTCGTTATATTGGGCCAAGCCAATGTTGTATTAATTGAGTTGTAGTACATTCCCAACTATTTAATTTGTCAATCCGAGGATCGTAAATTTACGAAGCACACACAAAGTATATGCAAGATTGAAGTAGAACTAATCTAATATAATGTTCAAGGGAAAGTGATAGATGGGGGATCTTCTAATGGTTTGATATATTCAATATTGATTTTCTACATCTTAGTAATTTCTTATATTATCATCATTTAACTTAAATTTGACTATTGGCCCAACTTGGGCAGGACCAAAGTGTT
>JASDQU010402450.1:0-10772 GCA_032191745.1 Picea mariana | reverse complement strand
TTATTTGTTTAGTTTAATGGAAATGTTTAAATTATATATGTTATTGATAGATAATTAAAGTTTAATTAATTTTTTAAAAAATAATATTTTACACCATCTAAATTTAAATATAAGGTAACATGAGTTTGAAATTTTTTGTTTTTTTCTATATTTTTGATATAGAAAAACAATTTTAGAGAAATTAAAATAACCTATAACATTCTTAAACTTAAATATAACAATTAATCTAAATAGATATTATTCATCATCACCAACCATATATATAAAAAGTATGTATTTGGTTAGATATTATTCATCGTCACCAACCATATATATAAAAAGTATGTATTTGGATAAATTGATGTTTCTTCATGTTAAAGCAGGGCATGTTTAAGTTATTTAAAATTTATTAATGTATATATGTCGGCATATAGCTCAGATCTTGTTTCTTTGTTTTAGTTTTGTTGATTAACAATCTTCATGAATTTGTTAAAATTCATCATCAACAATATTTAATTTATAATTATGACTTATAAATAGTTAATTTATACGAGAGTAAAAATAAAACTATTTTATTTTTAAGATTTTTTTTAAATATCCAAACATATCATTAAGTTAAAAAATTAATTAAATCATTATTTTAATCATAATAAATTTTTAATGATTAAAATTTGAAAATGATATATCAATTCACATTTAAATATTATTAATATTTATTATTAATTCCCAAAATATTACATAAATTAATTATAGATGTAATTTTATTCCTTACTTTTAAATGAAACCTGAAACCAAAAGTGCTTTTTATTCCCCCAACAAACAAAACACCATACAAAATAATAAATTAGAAATTATGTGTTGAAATAAAATAAAATAAAATAAATTCCTAGAAAAAAAAACAATTCCTTAAAAAAATAAGGATAAAGAGAGTTTAAATATATTTTTTGAATTATCTTTCATGAACAAAAATTACCTAAGAGGTATTACTTTTCATCACCACCGAGAATAAAAATTCCATAAAATCTTATTGCACGACAAGTGCTAAGTGAAATGATTATAGAGTTTAGACTATAATAAACTATTATGGACTTATAAGTATATCAACAAAAATGTGTATGTAATTTGATATAGTAGGCAAAAGCAATAAAAAGAAAAAAATAATAATCCATGATAGATTATTTGTTAAGGGGATGTAGCGGAAAGTATGCATTGATGATTTCGGTCACTTAGGGGCCATTATGTTTTCGAGCAATTCCTCTTTAGTGTGTCGTTTTGTAGGGTTATTCACGCCCGAGTCTAGAATCCAGTCCATACGTTTAACCATCAGCTCTTGACAAAATTGTTGCTTGTCATTTTCTCGACGAAGCTCCATGATGATTTCTCTCTGAGAACCAATGAAAACTAGGTGGGGAGGGGGTGAAGGAAGAGAGTTGGAGGCAACTTCTAGGTTGGGGAAATGGGTGGCAGTGTCAGAAATGATCACAAGAGTAGTGGCAGGCTTGAAATCTTCAGCCTCGGCTAGAGGAGACGATAATCGCTTGTCCATTCAAGAGTGGCAAGGATAGACAAAACTTGAACTAGGTGGGCAACGTGTCTAGGGGGTTCGATCCCTTAGGCTAGAGCGAGAGTTAGCTTGAATCAATCTAATGCACTCTTTGGGCATGAGTAAGAACCAGTGAAGGCGAAGACTGAGGAAGGTGGAGGAGAAGAGGACCCGCATGATGAGGAAGAAGTAACTATAGCAAGGTAAGAGCGACAAGCAAAGGTTGGAAAATGAGAGAGCACGTAGAGAATAACAAATGTCAAGATTTTGTGTCTTCCTGGTGAAGACGTTGACCTTAAGGCATGGAAGGATCTGAAGATCCATCAACTTCAGACGAGCGACAATCATGGTGGAGGCTAGTTATAGAGACATTCGTTGGAGATGGCAGTTCAAGCGATCCAAAATGGATCAGAATAAGAAGAAACCATCGTCATTGTGTTTATCTCATCGTGTTAATTCCGACCATATAATTTTTTTTGTAAATGGACACCGTATGCGAAAGTTATTACGTTCTGATCGATTTCCCAAACAGGCAAAAAGTCAAGCTGGTCAAAGTCAACAAGTCGTACTGCTGACGTCAACAGTATGACAAGTGACGTCAACATGACATCAGCAGGGACATGTGGCAGCATGAGGAGGTGACACGTGTCACTCCGTTTTAGCGTTTTGGAGTTGAGTTGGAGTAGTAAGGAATTGACATGTGGTAGTGTACGAATGACACGTGGTAGTCCATACATGATGTGGCCCAATGAAAAGTTGACACATGGAAGTATGGAAGACAGGTGGTTGTACAGATGTTGACATTGAAGGATGACTCAATTATACAGATGCTGACGTGGCACAGTGACTGGGTTGTATGGAAGCTGGCATGGCAGGGTGACTGGACAGTATAGATGTTGATATGGCAGCTGACTGGGTAGGTGATGTGGTTTTATGATAGTGACATGGCAGCGCTGACTATGTTGCTGACTGTAGGATGACTGGATTGTACGGATGTTGACCTGGTAGCTGAATGGGTAGGTGATGTGGTTGTACGACAGTGACATGGCACTGCTAACTATGTTGTTGATTGTACGATGACTGGATAGTATGAGCCAATCCAGAGGAGACACATGGCCCAATCACAGGGCACCACATGGCACCTTGGATTTGGTCAATGTGGGTCGGTTCAAATATCTATTTTGCCTCCATATGTTTTAAACTCATGACCTTCGGTTTCTCCAACGAACTACACCAAACCCGATAACCACTAGGGCACGTGTGGGACTTGTTTTAACAAACGACCAAATATATATTTAAAATTGATGTGGGCCCAAGTTTAGGTATAATCCTGGTCGGTGGGGGGGGCTAGCCTGACCAACCAGGGGCCAAGAACCAGGAGCTCGCAGAGGACAAGGGCCAGCCCATGGCCACATGGCCTTAAACATGACCACCAACTCTAGACCAAGAACCAAGATCGAAGCGTTTAGGGGCTAAGCACATAACACTTGGCCATATGTTAGAGAGCATATGACTAGGGGCCTGAAGAAAGGGGGTTGTGCCCAATATTTGTTGGATTTTGGGTTTTGGACTTTATATTATGATTTTTTATTGATTTTTAATGCTGGTTTTGGTGCATTTTGCCCAAAATTAAGGATCTGGAGCCCTTTTTGAGGCCAGATCTTGGGGGGAAGTTGGGAGGAGGACCCCAACTCCAAATCTATAAGTATCAGAGTTTTTTTGACAGTCAAATAAGTTCATAACATGAGAAATGTTGAAGATTTTGAAAGCGAAAACCATTTTTATGCAGGGGAGCCATTGAGCAACTGAACTTTGCAGACAAATTTCGGGAGCTACGCTTAATATTTTTTAGTGTCGTCAGTTGTGTTGGATTCTTGAGGTCGAGAAGATCACAACCAAACCAATTTTTAATCATTTTGACACTTTTTTGATGTACTTTGAAGCATTGAAGAGAAATAATAAAGCCTCACCCACTGAGACAAAGGCCCGAAGACGTAGGGAATATTGTTGAACTCTGTTAAAAACTTTGTTGTTATGGTTTGTTGTTCTTTATGCTCATATTCTGATCTGCATTTATTTATGATGGTTTCTCTAATATCTCGTTAAGTTCTTATTCTTTCATTAATTCCTAATTGGTAATTGAAGAAATGCTCAAAACATAACCAAGTCTTAAAAGATTCAATTTCAGATCAAGTGGTATCAGAGCAGGTTGATGGTTGGTTTTTGAGTTTGCATGATTACCAGGGAAAATATGAGTCATGGTGAAGGAAAGCTTGTAGAAGGGGATCCATAGATTGGATTGATAAAGCGAACTTCTCAAAGTGAGGAGATGGCATAGGAAGAAGGCATGTCTTAGAATGAGATAGAGTTGCAAAAGACTTTTTTTTCCATATATGAGATGGTAAACGTATTATATGATGATTACTTGGAACGAAAGAGGTCTTTCGAAAGGGAATCTTCCAAACAAGACAAAAGTGAATAAGGAGAGGATCCTCCTAAACCTCCTCCTTTACCTCCTTCATCTCCATCAACTTCTTTTTCTTCAAGTACAAGTTCAAAATCCACCACAAGAAAACATTCACATAAACATAAACATGATATGGCTTTACTTAAGATTGATGTGAAATTTGAATTGCCCATGTATGATGGTGAAGTCAATGCTGAGAGACTTGATAACTGGGTCAGACAGATGGAAGTTTATTGCAGTGTGCAACAAATCAACGATGAGGCAACTCAAATCAAGTTGGCATCGCTTCATCTTGCAGGCACAACACTCATATGGTGGAAGAGTAAGTTTCAAAATCGCACGCAACAAGTCGGCAATGTATTTCCATCATGGAAATATTTTGCTTTTGCACATAGAAAACAATTTGTCCATTGGGTTATAAAGAGAAGGATTTAATTGAATGGAAAATTCTTAAACTAAGAAAGGGACAAACGATGCAAGAATACACAGATGAATTTTGTAAGATGGCATTAATGTTAAATATTCCATTACATACCCAAAAAACTCTTATGAAGTATATAGGAGGTTTTCCTGCACATATTCGTAACACTGTATTTATGTTTGGACCTACTAATCTTGATGAGGTTATGTTCAAGCAACATACATTGAAGAAGGGAAAACATGAGTTGGTGTATCACGAGAATCGTCTTCAAGGAAAGAGGACAAAAGGAAGAGGAATGGAAAGAAAATAAATTTAGCGACAAGAAAGGAAGAGAAGATCTCTTTCAAGAATTGCAAGAAAGAAGGGCATGATGATTACCATTGTTAACAATTGCATCCAAAGAAGAGACCGAAATGGTTCAAATAAAGGAAAGGGAGGCAAACAGTTGCAACAACAACACAACCAACAAACTTGGGATATGATTCATGTGATGAGACTAAGATTACAACAATTGGTTTGACAGGTAAAATTGGTGATGGATGTGATTCTAGAAGTAAGTTATTTCACATAAGGGTGATAATGAAGCATACCAATATCGATACATTGATAGATAGTGGATCTCAATCTAACTTGATTTGAGAGGAAGTGGTTAAACAATTGGGATTGACAACTAAGCTACATCATAAACCTTACTCATTTAAATGGATAAACAACAATCATAAATTGCACATAACAAAGCAATGCACTTTAAAGTTTGCAAATTCATCAAAGTTTGTGGATGAGGTAACGTGTGATGTGGTGCCACCCAATGAATATGGAATGGTCTTAGGAAACTCTTATTTGTATGATAGCAAAGCAATATTCTACAGGGAACAAAATCAATATCAGTTAACTAAATAAGGCAATGAATATGTTGTACATGCTCATCACATAAAATCAAATCAATCTCTACAAACAATGGAACAATTAAGGAAAGAAGATTATACAAGAAACAAACCTATAATTGTGTCAAATAAAGAAATTGATGTTAAGCATGAACATGAGATGGTTGTACAATGGAAGTTCAATAATACTTTTATTCAAGATAAGCTAATGTCGTGCAAGTACTTCAAACATATTAGCTCATTTGCAATGATATTTATGATGTTATCGTTGCAAATGTTTTCAACATGGATGGTAGTGGCTTCAGTAAGATGTGAAAGAGTAAAAGTGGCTAACAATATGTTGTCATTTGTCATGGTTTTTTTGCAATTGATTATGATGCAATAGGTGCACAGGACTGGGTTTAAAGACAAAGTACAAGTGGGGTGGTCTATCCTGCACTTGATGATTGGTTAATACCCTTTTGGAGGACCAAAAGGTCTTAGTGGGGAGGTATGATCCAAAATGGATCTAGGAAGGTCTAAACATAAAAGTTCTCAGAATTAGATGAAACTAGTGGCATTGCATTTAGTTTGTCGCACTGATTCTAGCCATGTAATTGTTTTTGCAAATGGACGTCGTATGCGAAAGTTATCATGTTCTGATCGATTTCCCAAACAGAGAAAAAGTCAAACTGGTGATGGATGGATGGATGTGATTCTAGAAAAACAATTTTAAAGAAATTAATCTCTAACATTCTTAAACTTGAATATAACAATTGATCTAAATAGATATTATTCATCGTCACCAACCATATATATAAAAAGTATGTATTTGGATAAATTGATGTTTCACCAACCATATATATAAAAAGTATGTATCTGGATAAATTGATGTTTCTTCATGTTAAAGCAGGGCATGTTCAAGTTATTGAAAATTTATTAATGTATATATCTTGGCATATAGCTAAAATCTTGTTTCCTTCTTTTAGTTTTGTTGATTAACAATCTTCATGAATTTGTTAAAATTAATCATCAACAATATTTAATTTATAATTATGACTTATAAATAGTTAATTTATACGAGAGTAAAATTAAAACTATTTTATTTTTGAGATTTTTTTTAAATATCCAAATATATCATTAAGTTAAAATATTAATTAAATCATAATTTTAATCATAATAAATTTTTAATGATTAAAATTATAAAATGATATGTCAATTCACATTTAAATATTATTTATATTTATTATTAATTTCCAAAATATTACAGAAATTAATTATAGATGTAATTTTATTCCTTACTTTTAAATGAAACCAAAAGTGCTTTTTATTCCCCAACAAACAAAACACCATACAAAATAATAAATTAGAAATTATGTGTTAAAATAAAACAAAATAAAATAAAATAAAAGAGGAAAAAACAATTCCTTGAAAAAATAAGGATAAAGAGAGTTTAAATACATTTTTTGAATTATCTTTCATGAACAAAAATTACATAAGAGGTATTACTTTTCATGAGCACCGAGAATAAAAGTTCCATAAAATCCTATGTAATTTGATATAGTAGACAAAAGTGATAAAAAGAAAAAAATAACAATCCATGATAGATTATTTGCTAAGGGGATGTAACGGAAAGCATGCATTGACGATTTCGGCCACTTAGGGGCCATTATGTTTTCGAGCAGTTCCTCTTCAGTGTGTCGTTTTGCAGGGTTATTCACACCCAATTCTAGAATCCAATCCATACTTTTCTCCATCAACTCTTGACAAAATTGTTGCTCGTCATTTTCTTGACGAAGCTCCATGATGATTTCTCTTTGAGAACCAATGAAAACTAGGTGGGGAGGGGGTGAAGGAAGAGAGTTGGAGGCAACTTCTGGGTTGGGGAAATGTGTGACGGTGTTGGAAATGGTCACAAGAGTAGTGGAAGGCTTGAAATCTCTGGCCTCGGCTAGAGGAGAGGAGAATCACTTGTCCATTCAAGAGTGGCAAGGATAGACAAAACATGAACTAGGTGGGAAACATGTCTAGGGGGTTCAATCGCTCAAGCTAGAGCAAGAGTTAGCTCGAATCAATCTAATGCACTCTCTAGGCATGAGGAAGAACCAGTGAAGGCGAAGACTGAGGAAGGCGGAGGAGAAGAGGACCCACGTGACGAGGAAGAAGTAACTATAGCAAGGTAAGAGCGACAAGGGAAGGTTGGAAAACAAGAGAGCACATAGAGCATAACGAATGTCAAGATTTTGTGTCTTCCTGGTGAAGACATCGACCTTAAGGTATAGAAGGATCTGAAGATCCATCAACTTCAGACGAGCGAAAATCATGGTGGAGGCTAGTTGTAGAGACATTCACTGGAGATGGCAGTTCAGGTGATCCAAAATGGATCAGAATCAGAAGAAACCATCGCCATTGTGTCCGGCTCATTGTGTTAATTCCGACCATATAATTTTTTTCGTAAATGGACATCGTATGCAAAAGTTATTACGTTCTAATTGATTTCCCAAAGAGACAAAAAGTCAAGCTGGTCAAAGTCAACAGGTCATACTGCTGACGTCAACAATATGACAGGTGGCATCAACATGACGTCAGCAGGGACATGTGGCAGCATGAGGAGGTGACAAGTGTCACTCAGTTTTAGCATTTTTGGGTTGAGTTGGAGCAGTAAGGAATTGACACGTGGCAGTGTACGAATGATATGTGGTAGTCCATACATGACGTGGCCCAATGAAAAGTTGACACATGGCAGTACGAAAGATAGGTGGTTGTACAGATGTTGACGTTGAAGGATGACTCGGTTATACAGATGCTGACGTGGGACAGTGACTGGGTTGTACGGAAGCTGACATGGCAAGGTGGCTGGACAGTACAGATGCTGACGTGGCAGTTGACTGGGTAGGTGATGTGGTTTTACGACAGTGACATGGCAGTGCTGACTATGTTGCTAACTGTACGATGACTGGATAGTACGGATGCTGACGTGGCAGCTGACTGGGTAGGTGATGTGGTTGTACGATAGTGACATGACAGTGCTGACTATGTTGTTGATTGTATAATGACTGGATAGTACGAGCCAATCCAGAGGAGACACGTGGCCCAATCACAGGCTCCACCTGGCACCTTGGAATTGGCCAATGTGGGTCGGTTCAAAAATCTATTTTTCCTCCACAAGTTTCAAACCCATGACCTTCGGTTGCTCCAATGAACTACACCAAACCCGCTAACTACTAGGGCACGTGTGGGACTTGTTTTAACAAACGATCGAATATATATTTAAAATTGATGTGGGCACAAGTTTAGGGATAAGCCCGATTGGTGGGGGGAACTAGCCCGACCGACTAGGGGCCAAGGACTAGGAGCTCGCGAAGGACAAGGGCTAGCCCGTGGCCACATGGCCTTAAACATGACCACCAACTCTAGACCAGGAGCCAAGATCAGAGCGTTTAGGGGCTAAGCACATAATACTTGGCCATATGTTAGAGTGAATATGACCAGGGTCCTGAAGAAAGGGGGTTGTGCCCAATATTTGTTGGATTTTAGGTTTTGGACTTTATATTATGATTTTTTATTGGTTTTTAATGTTGATTTTGGTGGATTTTACCCAAAATTGAGGATCTAAAGCCCTTTTTGAGGCCAGATCTTGGGGGAAGATGGGAGGAGGACCCCAACTCCAAGTCTATAAATATCATAAGTTTTTTGATAGTCAAACAAGTTTAGAACAGGAGAAATGTTGAAGATTTTGAAAGCGAAAGCCATTTTTATGCAGAGGAGCCAATGAGCAAGTGAACTTTGCAGGCAAATTCCGGGAGCTACGCTCAATATTTTTCAGTGTCATCAGTTGTGTTGGATTCTTGAGGTTGAGAAGAACACCGCCAAACCAATTTGTAATTCTTTTGACACTTTTTTGATGTACTTTTGAAGCATTGAAGAGAAATAATAAAGCCTCACCCACTGAGACAAAGGCCCGAAGACGTGCGGAATATTGTTGAACTCCGTTAAAAACTTTTTGTTATGGTTTGTTTTTCTTTGTGCTAATATTCTGATCTGCATTTATTTATTATGGCTTCTCTAATATCTCATTGAGTTCTTATTCTTTCATTAATTCCTAATTGGTAATTGAAGAAATGCTCAAAACATAACCAAGTCTTAAAATATTCAATTTCAGATCAAGTGGTATCGGAGCAGGTTGACGGTTGGTTTTTGAGTTTGCATGATTACCAGGGAAAATATGAGTCATGGTGAAGGAAATATTTTAGAATGGGATCCATAGATTGGATTGATAAAGCGAACTTCTCAAAATGAGGAGATGGCATAGGAAGAAGGCATGTCTTAGAATGAGATAGAGTTGCAAAAGACTTTATTCGCCATATCTGAGATGGTTAACGTATTAAATGAGGATTACTTGGAACGAAAGAGGTCTTTCGAAAGGGAATCTTCCAAACAAGACAAAAGTGAAGAAGGAGAGGATCCTCCTAAACCTCCTTCATCTCCATCAACTTCTTCTTCTTCAAGTACAAGTTTGAAATCCACCGGAAGAAAACATCCGCATAAACATAAACATGATATGGATTTACTTAAGATTGATGTGAAATTTGAATTGCCCATGTATTATGGTGAAGTCAATGCTGAGAGACTTGATAATTGGGTTAGACAGATGGAAGTTTATTGCAGTGTGCAACAAATCAATGATGAGGCAACTCAAATCAAGTTGGCATCACTTTGTCTTGTAGGAACAACACTCATATGGTGGTAGAGTAAGTTTCAAAATCGCACGCAAGAAGTTGGTAATGTATTTCCATCATGGAAATATTTTGTTTTTGCACTTAGAAAACAATTTTTTCCATTGGGTTATAAAGAGAAGGCTTTAATTGAATGGAAAATTCTTAAACTAAGAAAGGGACAAACGGTGCAAGAATACACAGATGAATTTCATAAGATGGCATTAATGTTAAATATTCCATTACATACCCAAAAAACTCTTATGAAGTATATAGGAGGTTTTCCTGCACATATTCGTAACACTGTATTTATGTTTGGACCTACTAATCTTGATGAGGTTATGTTCAAGCAACATACATTGAAGAAGGGAAAACATGAGTTGGTGTATCACGAGAATCGTCTTCAAGGAAAGAGGACAAAAGGAAGAGGAATGGAAAGAAAATAAATTTAGCGACAAGAAAGGAAGAGAAGATCTCTTTCAAGAATTGCAAGAAAGAAGGGCATGATGATTACCATTGTTAACAATTGCATCCAAAGAAGAGACCGAAATGGTTCAAATAAAGGAAAGGGAGGCAAACAGTTGCAACAACAACACAACCAACAAACTTGGGATATGATTCATGTGATGAGACTAAGATTACAACAATTGGTTTGACAGGTAAAATTGGTGATGGATGTGATTCTAGAAGTAAGTTATTTCACATAAGGGTGATAATGAAGCATACCAATATCGATACATTGATAGATAGTGGATCTCAATCTAACTTGATTTGAGAGGAAGTG
>JASDQU010402449.1:0-10772 GCA_032191745.1 Picea mariana | reverse complement strand
ACAAACACCATCTCTGCATGAAACAAGAGGAAGGCGAGTCACCATCTGTTGATTACATAATTGTTGCAATGAGCAATAGTTTAGATGACCAAACCGCTCATGCCAAAGTTTGCTCAATTCATCGCTATGAGCAACAAAAACTGATGAAAAAGATGATGACCCACAGTTGTCAAATTTGTACAACCTGGTAATATCATCAGCAATTCCAGTTGCAAGAACATGCTTAGGATCTTTTAGATCCTTGATTACAACTTGGTGAGGTGAAAACTCTACAGTTTTACCTTCACCTGAATGAGTGATTTGATATACTAGTAGAAGGTTACAAGAAACACTTGGAACACATAATACATCATTGAAATGACCATTTTCTACTTGAATTGTTCCAGATCCTTCAACACTGAGAGATCTATCATCACCAACAAATATTTTCTTGGTGTTACATTCATTTAGAGTAGAAAATATGGCTCTATCCTTAGCCATATGATAGGATGCTCCAGAATCAATAAGCCACTCATCAGAAGTAGAAGTAGAAGTAGAATTTGTATTGAAGGAGAAACCAGAAGCAAAAAGTGCATGTCCATGAGAAGAAGAAGAAGAACTAGAATCAATATTGATGGTGTGCTTCTTCATCGCTTCTTCTAAAGTTGTCATCTTCTTGAAACATTTGGACTCATCATGACCATCTTTATCACAAAAGTTGTAATGTCTGTTAGTATTCTTATTTTTATATTTTGCTCATTTGTCTCCATTAGGAGCAAAAACTGTCTGAGTGGGTTTGGGACCCTTATATTGCTTATTGTTGTGGCGTGGATGTTGCTTCTTGGGATTCTTGGGTTTATCTTTTTGATGGACAACTAAGGCTTTGTTGGAGGTACCTGCAGTGCTGATCACTCCAAGTTGTACTAGTTTATCTTGCTCTCTAATCAAAGAATCACAAAAGTTCTCAAGACTGGGTTTTTGATAAGCTGCCCCTACAGCCTCTTGTATGGCATAAAAGGTAGATACAAACATAGAATATGCACTACCTAGCTTAGAAAGAATAAGATAGATGCAACGATCTTCGTCTATCTTCATCTTACATTCTTCACATAAAGTTCTGAGTGTTTTAAACTTAGATAGATAGTCTTCAATGCAAGAAAAATCACTTGGACTCAAAGTTAGTACTTGATTTTCTAACTGTTGTGCTCGAATAATATTGTGTTTACCAAACACAGATTCAATCTTTTCCCAAGCTTCTTTGGGTTTATCAATTGATTGAAGGTGGAACCTTAAATCAGGAGAGATGGACATTTTGATTAATCCACGTGCTTCATCATTCCTATTATCCCATTTGGCTTTCTTATCAGCATCAGTGGGTGTTGTTTCCTTTCCCAAGGTAATCTGGTACAAGCCTTTACTTCTTAATAAATCCTCCATATGGGATTTCCATTGGAAGTAGTTGGTACTGGTAAGTAAGAGATTACTTGTAGAAGCCATATTAAATATGTAGATAATACTGATTTAAAAACTGAAACTGATGATCTGAAAACGAACTTATTTGGTTATTCGATTTTAAAAAAAGACGGCACTGAAAACGAACTTTGAATGTGAGAGTTATGCCCTTTTTAAAAAAGGCATAAACGATAACCAAATGACCACGTGGTAATGTAAGTTGCTTTATGAATTGACCCACTTTTATAAAGAGAAGTGGAGCTCACTTTTACAAAGAAAAGTTGCATGAAAAATAAATAACTCTAAAATAAAATATTTAAGCTACCTATAGTGATTCACTTTTATACTTGAAGTAAAATACACTTTACAATTTTAGCATGAATTTTTTCAAAAAAAGTAACAAAAGAGAGACTTGAACTCAAGACCTCTTACTTAATAAGGCAATTTTTAACCAAATGGTCTAGCAAAACATATTGTAATGTTCAGAAGGAGGATTTTTGTTGTTGAAGACGGCCTTGGAGAGCGCGCTAAAAAAAAACTCTTTTCACCCAAGAAAAACATTTCGCTTCTCGGTGACAACAAGGGTTACATCTCGGTTAGCTTACCTGGAAGATGCACCTTTTCCTATCTATTTCTGATTTTCCAAGATTGCACAGGGCGCAGGGCAAAGAGCATACACAGATCTAAAAGAGTAGCAACCCGGAAATAAAAAATACAAAACCAAAATAAAACCAAAATACTTCTCTGCAAAAAAAAATTAAAATGCGTATTCAAACGTTATACCTCCGGATCTGACTGTAATGGTCGTATCTTAGGCAAACGGAAACCTTTTCGAGTGAAAAGAAAAGTGTTCTTGAATGAAACTAGTTCTCCAGACGCAATGGAATAGTCCTCTCAGCCCAGAAATGTACGGAAATGACAGAAAATGGAGATGAGGCAACTCGGCTTCATGATCTCGATCTACAATAGAAGCGGGTCTTCAAACGGGCTCTGATACCATGTTCGAAAACACAAGTATTCCAACAGAGGACGAACACCTTCAGTAACCACTCACATAACCAAATCAAAGATCAACACACAGATGTTTTCACATGGTCAAACCCCTGCGGGGAAACATCCACAGCCCCAACCAACGCGGCCACTTGGAGAAGTTTATTAACGCAAAGAAAAAGATTACAGAGAGATTTTACAAGAGAGTTTCTCAAAATCGATCATCAACAAATGACCCTCCATGCTCTTTAAATAGATATCATGGACCAATCGAGTGTTAAGCCACAGATCAATGGTCGTTAAGATCAAGGAGAGTATGAACTGTCGGATCACTCTATGTCGGGAACATATCGTGACCGTCAGATTTCTTAACTACAAATGCATACTAATGCATACTAAAGAAACACACTAGAAAACACACTTTTACCTAATGACACAATAGACCAAGTAGATCTTAAGTAACTCCTAAGTGTCTAAATATCCTAACAAGCTTATCCGACGACTGTTGTGCTCCTCCTCCTGAGCTTTGACACCTTTCTTCCCAGACTTGGAAGATTTCGATAATTCAAAGGCCTCGACCTTTGCTTCCTCTGCGAGCCCTATGACCTTGGATCTCGTCTACATTCAAGAAATGCTATCCCTCTTGAGATTTTGAAACTTACTCAGTTCTAAGGGAACTCGACACTCTGCTTCCTTAGAAGACTTCTGGTGGCCCTCCTGGCACACTTTGCGCTTATCTCTTCTCAGCTTGGTTCTAAGGGAATTTCAAATTCCCACATACTCCTGCAGTAATTTGCTTGCGTCAGATTGATGGTCTATGACCTTCCTTGATCCAACGGTCCAGATCACATCGCAACTTCGGGTTTCAGAAGTTTTAGTCATGCTAACGTGTGAATCTCCCGATGTGCGAATCCCCGATCTCGCCAATTCGACGGTCAAGGAGGGTCCTGATAGATCCTTAGATCTACGGTCCGGATCACGTCGCAACTTCGCGTATTGAAAACTCTCGATATGATTCACCTTCGTTCTCTCAACTCCCGAAATATCAATATTTCAGAGCACCAAATCAACGGCTCGCGCTCCTCTGGATATGATGGCCACTGTCAAATCACGAACTCGGGACTTGCGATTTCTCTATATTCTCCCCTTTGACTTTTCCCTCCCGCGAGTCAGCGAAACATTGATCTCTCGCCATGCGTCCCTTTCGATGGATGGTTCCGATGATGTCGGGATCTCGTGACTTGCGACCTCCAAGTCACAACTTCCTTCACATTCCTGACTTTCAAAATGTTGATATTTTGGAGCACTCAAATCGGACGGTCAAGGAGGGTCCCAATAGATCCTTAGATCTATGGCCCAGATCATTTCGCGACGTCGAAAGTTTTGGCCACTCCAACTCATAATTCTCCCGAAGCGTGAATCTTCGATCTCATAGATCGGATGGTCGAGGAGAACCCTGACGGATCCAGAGACCCACAATCCAGATCCTTTCGCAACTTCGGACGTCGGAGGTTTTACCTACCTTATGATGGATTCATTCAATTCACTGAATTTGCGAAGACTGAAGGAGTCGAGGCGTTAACGTCTGCGCTACTTCTTCAAATCTAACGATCGTGATAGACCTTGGAACCTCCTGAACAGATTTCATCCATTCATCTTCCAAACGAAAGGATGTTCCTTTTCGATACTTAAAACTCGCTATCCTTCCTGAGCTTCGTCAGTCATGAAGGACTTAAGAGTGTTGCGCTCTTTCTCCTGAACTTAATCACTTAGAAGGGTCTTCTACACACCTCTTGAGCTCCTTCATCAAGTCTAGGACTTGAGTGGTTCTTGGTCTCTGCTAGCCTCATAGAGAGCATGTGCGTATCTATACTACCCCTCCTGAGCTTAATAAACTCTATCCTCCAAGGGACTCAGAACGACTATGAGGGTTGGCATGCGTACAAGAACTATGAACAAGGTCGATGAAATCACAGTTCGTGACTCTATCTTAAGCCACCATAGGACGCAAGCATTTACGAGTATAATCATGTCCTATCCACGTGATTTCCTACTTGCCTAATTTCACATTCAGGCATATACAAAGAAGGAAATACAGTATAAATCATTAAGCAAACACAACCATCCCTGCAACATTCATAGTATATCCAACTTTAACTCACAGTACTACTTGAATACACAGGATATGCGATTACTTATCTATTACAGGTGGTAGCCAACTAATTGACTGTGGGTGTTCGTCCTTCCACTCGACCATAGGCTTAGAGGCATTCATTCTTAGCACTCTGGCCACTTCCGTGCCAAGCCATGGTATCACCAGGGAACTCTTATAGTTCTCAAGAATTCTTTCTCTGTTCAGCTTCTGCTCGGGTTCTGTTCTCTGCAAATTTAAGAGTTTTCTCTTTATTATGGCCTCGATAAGGTTTATCAGATGCTCACCCAACATCAAGCTCGCGACCTTCTATTCATTATCCTTTGTAGAGCTCTACGCATCTCCTTTACGATATTGTGCTCTCCTCTCTTGTCACTCCCTTTCCTTACCGTTCCCATGTGTATGTATCTTACCTTCCTTCTGTTAGAAGGAAGATCGAGTCTGCTTGGTATGCCAGACCCCGCGGTACTTTGGGCTGACGTTCTTAAGTCAGACCATGCTTCCATTCATGGGGGTGGTTGATTTCTCAACCACTAGTCCTTTTTCATTAACTGATTTCTCTCCTTAGAATCTGAAGGAGGTTTTTCATCCTCCTCAAGGGAAATTTGGGGTTATTTGATATAATGAACCCTCTTGTATAGTTTTCACATTCTTCCTCTAGTGATATCATGGCTAGTACTTTCAAGGCTTCAGCCCCACAGTTAGTTATTAGCAACCCAGACAATAATACATTTACATTGTCCACATGCCTTAACATGGTAATCCTATTTTATGATTAAGTTACAAACTGGGGGAAACAAGATGTTACAATTCCCTCCCCCTTAAATGAACACCGTCCTCGATGTTCTTTCTCAAAGACACCTGTCATGCCTTTCTCATTCAGCTGTTTCATAAATCTTGATCTTTCTCTCTTGGTTAGGTCCTTTTTCAGACCCTTAATCTTTGTCACCTGCTTTCAGTAATTCTTGGACAATAATCATAGTCTTATGCGAAAACATTGCATAAAAATTTATAGGAAACTTTTCATAATCTTAGCTCAATAATTATCTGCGCAATTTGTGGATTTGGATCCACATGGTTGTTTTGTTATCCAAGCTCATTGTTTTTCCTTGACATACCTATTGGGTGCATGATCCAAATTCAATAGTTTACAAGAACTATCACGGTTTCATCTTCCTTGCGGTCACTCACCCTCTAGGCCCAGGCTCAGGCATCCCCTTCTTTGCTATACAGTCCCTCGGGTGATCCATCTTGCCTTGCCAAGGTTTTCCCACATAGGAAGAACTACCCACCATGTGCATGATCCCAATAGTTTACAAGAACTATTAAGGTCTCCTCTTCCTTGTGGTCACTCACCCTCTAGGCCTAGGCTTAGGCATCCCCTTCACTGTTATACAGTCCCTCGGGTGATCCATCTTGCCTTGCCAAGGTTTCCTTGCACAGAAAGAATTCCAGAGACTCTATCGAGTCTTACAGTTGAGGTGTCCCTCAGAATTTCTTTGTCGAGGCATCCCTCATACTTTCTCTGTCGAGGCATCCCTTCGGCTTGTGTTACCTCAACACAATGTATTTCAGGCGATCATGGCTTATCACGGGGTTCTCATGGCTCAACAGTAGCCATTTTTCATCATTTGTCCTTTCTGGACAGATCTTTTCTTTCGGCTCAACGAAAGTTAGGGACGAAGGTTACTCTCTTTCTCACATGTATCACAGGTATACAGAAATTCATGAGACATCATTATAAATTTTAAATTCAAAATTTTCTTGTAAATCGATCACCCACAGATTTCCAAATTCCACATTTTGTTTTCATATTTGTTCCGCACAGGAACCAGATTCATAATCACGGGACTTTCCTTCCCATAGCGGTTTGGCTCAACAGGTAATTGGTCTTCCTTATAGGCTTGCAACACTGCCATATCCAAGACCCCTTTGCTTCCTGCACTTTCAACTTCAATCAACCAGACAAATCGTTAGCTTTTCCATGCACATACATTTTTATTGCACCTTTACAACGTCATCACAACAATTTTAGAATTGTGCATACTAACAATCAAATTCACTTTCTCAAAAGGAAGTACCATTCCTTGCAGTGCATTCTTCACACAACCAAACAAACTATTAGTCTCTCATGCCTCCATGTATATATATATATGTGTGTGTGTGTGTGTGTGTGTGTGTATTCAAAACCATGCATACTAACAGTTCATCACATCTACATGGACATAAAAAGGGGATTTCAATCCTTGTCGATGCCTCATTTCAATCATACTAGACCTTTCAAAATGTAATTCGACATTTAAAGGGATTTTAACAAATGTGTCAATATTCATGGCCACATTCATACCCAATGCACTCTTGCACTGTCTCCAAGTTTGTCACACTTTATGACTGACTCTTGGCCAAGGTGTGTTGGGATTTAACTAACCTTTTCCTCATATGGCTTATTTAATTTCATTCCCTCTTACAACAGGACCATGCTTCCTGCTATGGGCCGATCATGTTCCCAAATCCCAAATCAGTACACATGAAACTCAAAAGTTTCACATGAATGCCTTTAAGCATTCTTCCTTCATTAATAACCAGGGTGCTAACACTCATGGCCACCCAAGAAATTCTCTTAGTAAAGGTTTCTGACCTTTTTAGTCAATGAAGATTATTTGGTTCAAATGTTGTTGAATCATACAATTAGTATTCACTGCAGAGGTTCACACCTCCAACATTCGGGTTCTTCTTCCCGAATCATACCTTACTTGGGTATCCATGACATACAATTGCCCTTTCAAATTTCGTGCATAACATGAGATAATAAAATATTTTGGAAGGGATTCTCACCCGAATTCTTTCATACCCTAAGCCACATAAGCATGAACATTTTTATACCTGTTCTTGGTTGCTAGCACTCTCTTTCTGATCTCTACCTCATCAACAGTGCTTTACCAGGATTTTCGTAGTCCTATCAACAGTATTTTGACCGCAACCTTCCCATGGTCATCCTCTGCTTGAGGTTTCCCATCATTGGCAACTGTCTTCCTCAATAGCTCCAATTCCTTTCTATACATAACATGCATCATCATTGTCACAATTACATTAGTTGTAATATTAAACTAAATGCATGTATCATAACATTTGAAATCATAAAACATCTTCAAAATGCCCTAGCATATCTTTATGCACTTCATCACCTTATCCTCACATGTTTCCACAAGTGCAACACAAACAAATTTCGATTGTATCTTCAATAATACAATCCTTATCACTATGGTATCAAAACCTTTTTACTTACATTAGCGTACCAACTTTCTCATCCAAGAGAAAACATAATACTCAATAAGGAAAGAATGGAGGGCTCTCCCCTTCTTCTAATTCCTCCTACACCGCCTGGGATTTTTCAGCCCAGTCAAGTTATCTCTAAGGCCTCACTGCCCTTTTTCTTAATCATGGCTTCAGTCAAACCTATTCAGTGAAACGTACTCATTTATTCATTTAATCATACTCAGGGGGTTTACTTTCCTTTTACCAATTATACCGGTTTCCACAACTGTTCTTTTAATCCTACAGCTTTGTTAAACAATTTAGGGTTCTTAGGGAGAGGAAAGTGTTCCTCCTTTTCTCCCCCTTTACTTATGCAATTTTGCTTCTTATTGTGATCCTTTTGCTCTTTCCCGAGCAACCTTGGTTAGACCTCACCCTAACCTTTTTGGATACAACAACATGCTTTAGTAGCAAGATTTTTGTTCATAGTGGATCATGAACCTGTTCATCCTACACATTATCATTCAGTTCTCAGAGTGGTCAGTATTCCGTTGTTAGTCTTCCACCTACACATTTTATTTTTAGAATGTAATCCATGATTCTTATACAGACAGGCCTTGCAACCCATTGCCCAACCTCCCGCAATTATTAGAGTTGTGATTCTGTTCTTCCGACAGAGTCCTTACATAGTTTCCTTCACAGGGAACTTCTTCAGCATGCAACTTCCTCATTGCATATCCATTACTATTTGTGATGGCCTCAACCTTGAATTAGATTCAGCTTGTTAATAAGCATTATTTAAGGAACAAAGACATGCAGTTCTGACATGCGTTCCAGATTATGTATCCACACATATTCTAGTTTTTGTTAACTTACGTTTGTGATGTACTTAGCCATATTCATAATCCTAATCCTGCATGTAGCTGTCATAGGTATATTTCACAGCCCGCACACATCTTTACTTTTAAGATCAGTCAACTAAGGATTGTTCACAATCCTTCTCACGTGATTCCCAAAGGCGTAATCATTTGCCTCTTATTATGACAACAAAACATCCTTTCTCGTTTACTCTTTCATTTATTTGTACTGGCCTTTTCTTGGGGAGATGGAGCACATTCCCCTTAAGCTATCATTCAAAATAGAACTTTCATGACTCTTTATAATGGAGTCAACCATGCATCCATGGTATTCATTCAATCTTGGCAAGTGCAATGCTTGCCTCACATTTCACTCATTTAGGAAGTCACCTCGTGCCTTTAGTATACCTATATTCTTACATCATACATGTGCATCACTTGTACATGTAATATCATTCATACTTAACTGGTATTAAATTAGGCTTTATATCAAGAAGCTTCACAATGCATTAAATCCATGCACTCAAGCATAACACACACAAACCTAACCAAACATTTATCATGCAAGCTCATTGCTTGCACCCCTTCCATGTCAGGCATGCACATGGGCATCTAAGACTTCCAGATCCTTGTCCAAGGATATTGTTGCCATCCTTATGACAAGCCCCATAGGAACACTCAACACTGAGCTTCCCTCTCAGTTGAGAGCTTGCAGTCATTCACACGACACATGGATGTTGAATCAAACATAGTCATAACTATGTTCCCTTTTTATACGATAACAACTAGCAAGAAAGCCTTCTTGCCTCGACTTCTATAGGACTTACTGTAAATTCTAACCTTGTACAATATCTACTGCAAACTGATATTCAGAAAAGAACAGAAAAAGATACAATGGCAAATACAAACATTACACAGAGATTTTTTTCACCTGGAAACCCAAACCGGGAAAACCAGCATATATTATATTGATACATTGCTTTACACTGTTTACAATACAATATACATATAGGAGCCAGCGGCATCCAAAACCCTAACCCAATGACCTGGATTAGTCCAAAACCCTAATTCCTTAACCGAAAATAGAAAACCATCGACAAAAACCATGTGCCGAAAAACCACCTAATATCATGTGGTCCCAGAAATATGTCGTCCCGGAAATATGTCGACCCGGCGAAAATATGTCGGCCCAAAAAAAAATTTTCGGGGGCGTTGCCCCCGAACCCCCGCGTGAGGGGCTCCGCCCCCCTGCGCACCCGGCGCAGGCGCTCAGACACTACTACTTGTACAAAGAATATAACACTTACCCATCTCACCTTTCCTCTGGTCATGAGGAGTTATATACTTCAAGTTTAATATAAAGAAGTAGTTACCAATTTGACAAAGGGGTTAAAGAAATTCTTCTATTGAAATTCAACAAGAATTCCCAAAATCACAAGTTCAATTTGCAGTCCTCCTCAAAGAGTAAATGCAAATAACAATACCTCTTTATGCGACTCGTGCATGAGCCCAAGCAGGCCAAGTGTTGTAACCATGCTCTCATACCAATTTGTAACAAACCCACGACGGGGCATAAAAAAAAATTCGTTTTTCCTCAACTCTCTCTAGGTTCCCTCTTCTTCAATTGCAGGTTCTTCCAAACTTGCGGCTCTTTCCTAGCCCCTTTGAACGGTTCGAGAAACATGCGCTAGCTCTTCAGGCTAGCCCCTTCCTTCATATGACCTCAGGCTGCGACCATGGGTCTAACCAAAAGGTGCTTCGTGAGTTTGCATGTCGGGTAATCGCGCGTGAGCCAACCCCGACTCTCCGACTCCCGAACACTCGAACTAGAGCCCAGTGCATGCTAGCTCCTCTATTAGCCTTCACCAATGTGACCTTCGGTTATGACCCGAGGCCAATCTCAAGAGAGCTTTGTGACTTCACGTGTCGGGTATTTGCGAGTGAGCCAACCCTGACTCCCTGACTCTCGAATGCCGAAAAGAGATTAACAGATGCTAGCTTCTCCCTTGGCCTCCATCCACGTGACCATTCATCATGACCCGGTGCTCAACTCTTCGAGCGTGTTGGGATTTCATGGATCAAGAATT
>JASDQU010402448.1:0-11170 GCA_032191745.1 Picea mariana | reverse complement strand
CTCCACCTCCTCAGCCTCATCCTAGTCCCTGAGGGTTTTCACTTACTCTGAATGATATTTGGTCTAGCCTGTCTACCAGTGCATTCAACGCCCTACATTGGTTAGTAGTATGTGTGGTAGATGCACAGAACTCACAATGGACTGTATTTGGTACCGTCGAATATTTATGCATGATGGGGAACTATCATGGTCCATGCCCATGGTTTCGACAGATCTCACAATACTCTGTTGTCGGTGCTGCTTGGCCTTCTGGGAAGACGTTATATGGGGTGATATGGTGAAATGGTGGGTTCATCGATACTTGTGCAACTGCTCCTGTGGGTCCTGGTGGGGTTTCCATCAGATTCTGTCGAGGTCCGTGCCCTCTCCCTCATGGGAATTTCTTCACCAAATGACCTTCCATATAACATCTAGTGCACCAAACCTATGGTCATCCTGTTCTGGGTATTGTCAGTTCTTGAATAGTTTTTGTAAGGGTTGATATTTGTCCTTGTAGTTGCGCTAGATTCTTATCTACTGGGGTTCGGGTTACTCTTAAGCTTCCAGGGTATCCTGCCATGGCTTCAATCTTCATCGATTATTCCAAGGCATCTGTTAACGTGGTTATCCGTTGTTGTGTTAGTGGAATCCGAGTCAGAGGTAGTAGCCATTGAATGTACCATTCCCTTTTATGTTCTTCGTGGATTGGGTGTGCCAACCTCCCTATGGAATCTTTGAACTTCTGGCTATATTCCCAGGTTGATTCACCTTCTCTCTGTTGGATTTCACACAGCTCAGATAGAGCATGTTGTTCTGAATGGGGCAGTTTGAACTCTGCTATAAACCTCGTCTGTACCTGGACAAGGGTGAATAATTGACCTTGCGTCCCTAACACTCCTGGTTTAACGGTTTTCATGTACCATTTGAGAGCGCGACCTCTCAGGGTAGTCTAGAATTGGACCAAATTGTTTGCATATGGTGTCCCTCTAGATCTCTAGATGGCTTCGCATAAGAATCAGTGTTATTCAACATCTTCATCTCCCTTACCCCAAAATTCTAGGTATCGGGCAATTGATCCTCTTGCATGGCTGGCCATTGTTGATCTTGTTTTTTGTATCAATGTGAACCCTAATGGTCCTACTTGCGATCTACCAGGGGATCCCAATATCCTCCCTGTACTCGCACTTCCTGGATATGACTGGTTAACTAATTGTACTGAAACAGAACTTTTATGAGAAGGTAGTATAAAACTTACTACTTGTATTGAGGGCACTTGGGGTACAGGTGATTCGGGGCTAGTGCCACTAGCTTCGAGGAAGATTTCTTTGATCTGGGGGGTCTCGCTAGCTTCCACTGGGATGATCTCTTTAGTTGGATTCCTGATCTCTCCTCTTATCAGGGATGGATATTCTCTTTCTCCTTCAAGATTCATGTCAGTTTCCTCCTCTCTTATATCCACGCTTCCTCCTTCTCGTCCCACCTCCTGGGGACTTCTTTCTCTCCTTGCTTCTCTCTCATTTAAACTTTGACTAGCCAGTCATTCCTGTCCTCTCATCCTCTGCATTTCTTTCATCTGTCTTCCTTCTATCTCTCCCGATCCTCCTTTCCTCAACTTTTTAGATTATCTTGCGGCTTTCTTGATTTTTCCACAGCACCAATTCTCAACTATGGCGGCTCTCTTCAAGGCTTTCTCATCTCTTGAATTCATTTCTTGTTTTTTCCACCCATTTGTCAAAGAATCCTTCCCCTCTCTTTATTCCATGACTCTCACCCCATCTCACCCTACCCCAAGCGAGGGTGTTTACACTTCCATCTCGGTCAGGGACGTAATCAACATCCCTTCCTCCACCAAGAAAACTTTAATCCACATGGGGATCTCTCTTACAAGTCTTCCCCTTGCACCTTTCTTGAAAATTTCCTCTCCTCATGAGAAATATTGGTGGTTCTCAGCTGCAAATTCGATTATGTATCCTTCTATCATGGTGGTAACCCAGAAATCTACGACCCTCATGATTGGACAGTCCAACCTCTGGAGTGATGCTAACTTGTCAGTATACCAGGCATAGATATTCTTGATTCGTCCATGGAACTCTGGAGCTTCTTGGAGTCTCTTGATCCAGTGAAAAAATTCTTCTAGGAATTTAACCTAGAAAATTATGTACTAGTCACTTGATCTTTTTGAGTAAAAGATCGCTTCTCGATTGACTCCCACCAACATGAGAAATATTGGTGGTTCTCAGCTGCAAATTCGATTATGTATCCTTCTATCGTGGTGGTAACCCATAAATCTACGGCCCTCATGACTGGACAGTCCAACCTCTGGAGTGATGCTAACTTGTCAGTATCATAGGCATAGATATTCTTGATCTGTCCATGGAACTCTGGAGCTTCTTGGAGTCTCTTGATCCAGTGAAAAAATTCTTCTAGGAATTTAACCTAGAAAATTCTGTACTAGTCGCTTGATCTTTTTGAGTAAAATATCGATTCTCGATTGACTCCCACCAATTTTATTCTTAGTTCTGCTTCTTTCCATATGAAGGCATTACAGTTTCTTTCCCACCATTGATCTATGCCAGATATATGGATCAATAGCAACATTCTTCCTAGAAGTTCCCTTTTAATACGGGTCCCAGCAATGGAACCATTTTGTTGGTGCGAGTTTGTTCAGACCAAGATCCTTTTGAAGTTACCAACAAAAGGAACTATGTAGTCTAGAGAACTGGCATTTTCATCTCCTCCAAAGAAAAGAAGTCTCACCCAAACTGTTGTTGAGATAGAGAGATAGGGAAGGGTAGGGAGAAGAATACAGAAGATCCATGGAGTGTTCAGAACTTACTTCAGTCCTTACGCAATCAACATTATCAGATCAGAAACACCTAAATGAGAGAACCAAACCTATTGTTATTGTGAGAATCAATTAACCATAAGAGCAACAATTGTAACTCATAAGCTATACATGAAGGCTGAAATTCATAAGCAACAATGTAAGGATGCAGCAAATTTGAAAATTTAACCCTTCTTTATATCATCATTAAAGATCTTGCTTACATTGCAGCCTTAGCATTACATAGAAATTACAGTCTAGATTCTTGGCTCCATCTCTCGGCCATAGAGTCCTAATTTCCCAGCCAGCAGGTTGCGTTCATTACAGACTCTAATCTTCTTGATTTACCACAGAAAACCTTGGGCAATGCCCACAGACATAACTCTGATAGACGCTATTCGACCTAACAATATCAGCTAATGACCAAAATGAATGAGCGAACTCATCCCCCGAATGAACCTAACCAACTCAATCCCAATCAATAAACAACCCTTTTACAATTATATTTTTTCCTATATTCTATTATTTAGCTAGTGTTGTGCTGCCTTCTGCAACTGTTTTCTGTTTTTCTTCCTTCCGGCCTCTGATGGAGGTTGTGCAACCAACGCTTGTGCAATTCTTTTCTCAAAAATGAAGGGCCCAACATCATCTACTGAGGTATACACAGGTGACAGTGGTGATAGTATTTTACATACACAAGATGACCTTGAATAGGTCACGTATATGTGGTAAATCCTTGGGAAAAAGGAAATGCACATGGCTTGGAGTTTGATTTGATGGTATAACTCTGTGATGTAGTGTCTGACATTGTTTGTTGCAAGTTATGACACTGTTTGCTGTAGGTTTTCATGATTCTATATTGGATTAGGTAAGGTGATGATGTAAAATGAATTCTTGGGTGCATGGCACTAGCCCATGAACATGGATTGATGCATTTTCTGTTGAAGAAAAATGTTGTCTATGACAGTGAAGCTATGACACCTTGGTTATGAGATATATCTTGATGATGTATTGGAAGTTTACTTGTTGGAAAGATTGATGCATACACTTAGCATATGGATGGGCTACACATTGGGCCATGTGTTTGGTGAGTTGATCATCATTGTTGATCTATAGTTGATGCATGATTGGTACTTTTGTAGTACATTGGTAGAGGCACCTACTAGCAGTTTGATTGGCACATGTTTTATGGAGGATTTGACATACATGTATGGGATTCATCATTTTGTGGTGTTGGTATATGACTGTGTACATGTTTTGGTACACTCATATATGGCATAAGCTTGATGATACTACACCATTGGTACTACTTGATTAGCACAAAAATTGGCATTTTTTTGAGATACATGATTGTGGAACTTGGTTCATGATGGAGACATATCATGAGTGATATGATATGAGTTGATCATCATTGTTTCGCATGTTGGTAGATGAACATGGTTGGCATATTGGTAGATGAACACGGTTGTCATATTGGTGGATGCACATGGTTGGCATATTGGTAGATGCACATGTTGGCATGTTGATAGAGACATGTGATTGATACATTCCATGGATGATATCTTTTGGCACATTGCATGATGTTGATGTACATGGTTGATGTATATGGGTGTTTTGCATGGTGGGAACATATTGGTACAGGATATACTTGGTTGATATTTTTCTCATGATTCTTTATTTCATTGTTGACATATCTTTTTCTTCATGATGCTTGGTATGGAACGAGGTTGAATAATGAACATGTCCAAGGATCATTATATGGTACCACATTGTTCATCCTGCAGAGAATATAGTGAAGACATACCCATAGGGGGAGTCGTTCATCTTCCCATGATTCTAGGAGGATATATTTATCAGATGCATACCCAGAAAAGAGACCTATATTTGAAGAAAGAGAACATAAGCATAATTCAAGGGGGAGGGATGGTCACAGAGGGGGTATGTTCGATGTATCTTCATCATTTTGATATCCCTTGTTCAAAAGGGGAGAGATTATTAAGAGGAAACACGATAGGGGGATCAGTGTTGGCACAGGGGCAAACCCAGGGTTCAATGCTACAATAGTGCACCAACAAAACCCTAACTACCGATCCTTTTGGCAACACCTATGAAGCAGATGAAGTCTCACCCAAGGTAGAGGAAGGGGTAGTTGCAGAACTCCAGTGTCTACAACCTTAGCTGGGACACAAATCTGTGATACTAATCACTTAATAGAGTACTCAACAATTATATTTATCAATATTCAATTCTTAGTTACAACACAATTAACCCTAATCATAGTACATCGCAGTGGTTAACCAGATCTGACATCTAGCAACACTTAGCATGACAAACATATCAGATCTAGCAGATTCAAGAACTAAACACATGTATATAATTCATATTTAACATTCATCCATACTATTAAGCACATAGAATTAATATATCTATCTATCATTCATCTATGTTAAAGCACTAAGAAAGTAAACATACAAAGACATCAATACATTGCACAAAGAAAAGCAACACAACATGTACGTGGTTCACCCCCACCCTGGGGCTACATACACCAACTCTTTGTCTTCTCTATTAGCTTCTTCAATAGGTTACATGCACAGAGCCTCAAAAACCCTATTCTTCATAGGACAAGACATCTACGTAGCTCGCTAGATCCTCCTTCCCTGAGTAGGTCTAAGAACACAACCTTCTAGAATTACTTGCACTTAGCTCTGCAAGTCTCACATAGTATGCACCAAATCACTTACACTCTTGATCACACAAATCCAACTCTAGAAACCAGCCATTCATGCTTACTATATCACCTTAGCATCTATTTATAATACAAAATAGGCCTAATCATGGGTGAACTCATGGGTCGACATTCCCATACCCATTACATAATCCCAAATCCCAAAAAGGGCCCTAAAAGGGGTTGAGATTCTGTGATCTCCGCTTCATCTTTTGCTTCACCTTTGACAACCTGTCGAAGTCCCAAAATTAGGTCAAACATGACCAGGAATCCTCAAAACTTGGTTAAGAGCCAATAGGTCCCCAACACTCACCTGTGACTCATCTCGATTCACTTTGATCTGACTAGTTCTTCTTCAAAAGCCTCGAGCTTGGCTAGAGCGGTTTCGACTTGTTGTTGTGCTACGACCTCCTGTTCAGTGAAATCTTGTATGACTACTACATTGACAAGTCCTTCGAGGCATTGTTCAACTGCAGTGACAAATTTCTCCAGTTCCTCTCGTCGACCTTCAATTTATGTGAACATTTTATAAGCCTCATCCTGTATAGGTTGGAGCCTCTCAATTACTTCCATAATTCTGCTCTGAAAAGTATGGACCTACTGATGGGCAGTGCATTTCTCTTGGGATCGCTTCATTATTTCCACAGATAACAAGGGCTTCAACTACGCATGTATTGTCTCATCTTGATACTTCGCTTCCCAGAGCTGTGACTCTAGTGCCTTCAATTATGGATCCTCAGTGAATTGTTCATACGTTTGGGCACTGCGATAACTTAGTTTCTTGCATTCTAGGGAAAGGAATTTTATTCTTTAAACTGAGCTTTGAGCAGGTTCTTTCCTTTGGTCCCTTACATCCTATGGGGTGTTAGGTACAACACGGAGATCTAAATCTATTATTCATTGTTGTAGATGTTGGACAGCTTCTGCGAAATGCTATACTTGATGCGTGACTTGGTCTTCAGCCTATAGCTCTAAGCCTTTCACAGAGCGAAGGGATATGTTTACTATTTCTTTTACTTCGAGATGCTCTGCAAGAAAATGTTCTTTCTCTTGTTACATCTGTGCTTTCTCCACTTCAAACTTGACCTGGAGAGCAACCTTTTCTTGTTCTACAATTCTCTGTTGTTCTACAATGTTGTCTTGTACTTGCTTCAAGGTTTGGGTAGCTTGTTCTTCTTCTTATCATGCATGAACAAGAGGAGCTTCGACCACATCATCTAATCGACAGAGCTGGGCTAGTTCATCCCCCAAATCTGGTTCTCCTGATGATAGGGGCACAGTAGAAACTGTGCGGCTGGACTGAAGGGCCTGCTATACCCCTTGGAACTCGACCTTAAGTTTGTCATACATTTCCTCCTACTTAGCTTCTTATTTCTCCACGATTTCCAGTGAATCTTCATTAAGGGATGCTATGATGAAGTCAAAGTCATCAGTAATAAGCACGGTCTTCATCTTGGTCATGGTGGCTCTCCAGTTCTTCCGAGAAGAAGGTTTCTGGGGAGAAGCCTTCCTCTTATTCAAGGGACCGGTCTCATCTCTCAATAGTGTTACTTCAGCTTGCTTCTATTCAACTCCTATGCCATTTATTTCTTCCCCCTCACCCCCTCAGTCAGGTGATGCTGAAGCAGTCTTTCTTGAGGCACTTTTGGGCCCTTCATTTTTGAGAAATAATTGCACAAGTTTTGAATAAGCATGAGTCGCGCAAACTTCATCAGGGGATGGAAGGAAGAATAACCAAAAGAAGCTGCGGAAGCTAGCACAACACCAACTAAGAAACAAACAATTGTAACAGAACAAGAAAGAGAGCAAGCCAAACAGGGAGACATAACCCAACTATATATAGGACTGAATATAAGTGTAAATGTTGGTTAGGTTGGGTTGAGTCATGTCTATCAAAGTTGCCTAAGGTTCTAGGATTAGTTGTTGCTACTTGTTGTAAGTCAAGAAGAGGAGAGTTGGTAATGAACGAGACCTATAAGTTGGGGAATTGGAACTCTATGGATGAGGCCTAGAGACAAGGGTCTATACTGAATATCTCTATGTAATTCTGATTCTGTAATGAAAGAAATATCTCAGAGATAATATGATGAAGGAGAACCAAATTTTCAAAATATGATGTGTCTTTGTATGTTTACTTATGCATTACATTGTTCCCTTATGGTTTATGATTTTTTTTTAATGGTTCTATATTTAAAGCATTGTTCATAATGTAAGTAGGTTCAATTCTTGCAGTTAGATGTTTCAAATCTGATGTTTCTCTTGTTCAAGAATAGGAATGCGTTCTAGATGATCTATGGATTCTCTTTGGTATTTTCCCTACCCTTCCCTATCTTTATGTCTCAGCAATGCTTCGAGTGAGACTTATTCTCATCGGAGGAGATGAAAATTCCAATGCTCTAGACTACACGGTACCTTTTGTTGGTAACCTGAGAAGAACCCTGGTCTGATCAAATCTGCACCAACAAAATGGTTTTGTTGGCGGGACCCGTACAAAAAGGGAACCTATAGGAAGAATTCTATCGCCGATCCATGGATCTAGCATCGAAAAATGGTGGGAAAGAAACTATGACGCGTTCGAATGGAAAGAAGTGGAACTAAGAAGAAAATCAATGGGAGCTACTAGGGAAGCAATCTTTTACTTGGAAAGATCAAGCGACCAATACAAGATTTTCTAGCTTAAATTTTTGGAAGAATTTTTTCACTGGATCAAGAGACTCCAAGAAGCTCCAGAGTTCCAGGGATGGGTTAACAAGATCTACATGTGGGATATCGACAAGTTAGCATCACTCCACAGGCTATATTGCCTAGTCAGACGAGCTATGGATTTTTGGGTTAGCACCACGATAGAAGGATACATAATCAAATTTCCATCTCATAACCACCAGTCTTTCTCATAGGAAGAGGAAACTTTCAAGAAAGGTGCAAGGGGAATATCGTTAAGAGAGATTCCGCTGTCGATTAAGACTTTCTTGGTGGAGAAAGGGATGTTGATTATATCCCCGACTGAGATGGCAGCGTAAACACCCTCGCTTGGGGTAGGGTGAGACGGGGTGAAAGTCATGGCATGAGAAAGGGTAAGGGTTCTTTGAAAAATGGGGGGGAAACAACAAGAAATGGATTCGAGAGATGAGATATCCTTGAAGAGAGTCACCATAGTTGAAAAATGGTGGAGCAGCAAGATCAGGAAAGCCGCAAGACAGTCTGAAAAGTTGAGGAAAGAAGGAGGATCGTGAGAAATAGAGCATAGACAGATGGAAGAGCTGCAAAGGATGAAAATATAGGAAGGAATGGCTAGTCAAATATTGAATGAGAGAGAATCAAGGAGAGAAAGAAGTTCCCAGGAGGTGGGACGAGAAGGAGGAAGCATGGATGTAAGAGAGGAGGAAGTCGACATGAATCTTGGAGGAGAAAGAGAAGATTCATCCCCGATGACAGGAGAAAATGGAAATCCAGCTGAAGAGATCATCCCAGTGGAAGCTAACGAGACCCCCCAGATCAAAGAAAGTCACCCCAAAGCTAGTGGCGTCAGCCCCAAATCACCCATACCCCAAGTGTGTTCTATACAAGCGCTAAGTTTGACACTACCTTCTCGTGCAATTTTTTTTCTAGTACAATTCCTGAACCAGTCACAACTAGGAAGTGCGAGTACAGGGAGGATATTGGGATCCCCTGGTAGATCACAAGCAATACTGTTAGGGTTCACATTGATACAAACAATAGGATCAACAATTTCTAGCCATATGGGAGGTTCGAACGGTAGATACCCATAATTTTTGGATAAGGGAGACAAAGATGTTGAACAACACTGGTTCTTGTGTGAAGCAATCTGGAGATCCAGAGGGACTTCGGATGCAAATAAGTTGGTCAAGTTCCAGACTACCTTGAGAGGTTCCACTCTTAAGTGGTACATGAATATCATCGAACCAGGAGTGCTAGGGATGCAAGGTCAAGCGTTCACACTTGACCAAGTATGAACAAGGTTCATACCAGAGTTCAAAATACCTCAGTCAGAACAACAAGCTCTATCCGAGTTGCGCGAGATCCAACAGAGGGAAGGTGAATCAGCCTAGGAGTAAAACCATAAGTTTAAAGATTCCATAGGGAGGTTGGCACATCCAATCCACGAAGAACATCAAAGGGAGTGATACATTCAGGGACTGCTACCTTTGACTCAGATTCCTCTAACGCAATAGTAGATAGCCACGTTAACAGATGCCTTGGAACAATCAATGAAGATTGAAGCCATGGAGGGACACCCTGGGAACCTGAGAGTAACTCAACCCCCAATAAATGCAAATTTAGCACAACTACAAGGGAAGATATCAACACTTACAGAAAATATTCAAGAGCTGACGATACCCAGACCAGAACAACCACAGGTTTGGTGCACTAGATTCTATATGAAAGGTCATTTGGCGAACGAATTTCCACAAATATGGGGGTTGGGATCTCCTTGGAGTCTGACTGTAACCCCACCAAGACCCATAGGAGGAATTTCATAAGTATCGATGAACTCACCATTCCATCATCCCACCCCATATCACGCTTTCCCAGGAGGCCAAGCAGCAACAACAACAAAATATTGTGAGATCTGTTGAACCCTTGCGCATGGACCGAGACAGTGCCCCATCATACAGAAATATTCAACAGTACCAAACATAGTAGACTACGAGTTCTACGCATCCACCACACATAATACCAATCAATGTAGAGTGTTGGATGCTCTTGTAGACATGCTAGACTGAACAACATTTAGGGTGAATGAAAACCCACAGGGACCAGGAAGAGGTCGAGGAGGTGGAGCTGGAAAAGACTTCAGAGGAGGGAGAAGTAGGGGAAGAGGACCGAGCAGATGTTACAACTATGATGAACAGGGTCACTTGGCTACAGATTTCCCTCATCCAAGAAAACCATGCTGCTCTCATTGTAGATCCAATGGACACGCAATCGAAGACTGCCCAGATTTAATCAAAAATTTGGAGGATAGAACACGACTGCAAGATACCAGATATATAAAATATATAGAACAAAAATAAAATGCTAGAAATGGCAGAATAACAGTAAAATATCCAGCATAATCTTCACAATACACAGAAATGATACTCAAAATAGCAATAGAAAATCACTTTGATTTAGAAAGCAATGTTCACAGGCCTCTTTGAGGGGGCAACCTCCAGTTGAGCAACGCTCTGTTACAATAATCTCCAAGCTAGGGTTCTCATACCCTCGCCTCTTATTTATACTAAATATGTCTATTAAGAGAAGCATCTAAAGGAAGATCCTTTTAGAAGCGAAAGCTTCTATTAGGTCTTCCTACATCCGCCTTATTCTATTTTATTGAAAGGCCTTATTAATATTGACCTTTATTACATCCGAATACATTGATATACCTATGTGCGGGTTAGGACCTTAACATGTCCGCCCCCCTTAAAAATAGCCTTGTCCTCAAGGCTTGAGATGTGGAAACTGTTGCAGAATGGTAGCTAGTTCCCAAGTGGCATCTGCTGGAATCATGTCTTTCCACTGTACTAGCACTTCCTTGATGGTTCTCTGATGCAGGCGATGCTCACACTGGTCCAAAACTGCTTCTGGCTATAGCCAAATGGAGCCTTCTTCGGCTAACTCTGGAAGGTTGGTTT